>CAIGRN010046973.1:0-17036 GCA_903798345.1 Fraxinus anomala
TTTTTTGAAGGATTTTTTGTTATGTTACAGGACTTGAAAATTGTTTCGATAAAAAGTGAAGGAATAAGAATGTAATTATGTTTAAAGCTTTTGTTGTTTTGATAATTTAATAAAATATTCTCCATATTTTGCTTAAATTTAATATTCATTGATCGAATTAATGAATATTTAAAGAATTAAATTATTTTCTATTGTATCTGATAATTGTAGTGAACATGATAAAAGTTTTGGCTCCCGATAAAAGCAACGTTGTTTTTGTTTTATTTCAATAAATTCGTCAATAATTTTGTAAAAGCAAAATAAATCCGTTTGTGTGTGTGTGTATATATATTGTAAATTCCAAGTTAGTTTATAATGGAATGTATTGTGAGGATAATCTTTCCGATCTTGAAAGTCACCTGAGTGTCACTGAAATCAGACCGACATTGCATTTCATAGACCCCATATTATTGTTAGTTACAGCATAATTAATTTTCCATACGATTTATAAAGTCCACAAAAGAGGCCGTGGCATCAGCATTTACATTACTATGAGAGTTATAGAAATGTCATTCTGTCCACAGTAAAAAGTCTTATCTTTGTCCATTTAGAGAGGTATTTACTTACGGCTCTTACATTTGAAGAGAATCGCAAATAAAGTTCTCCTGTCATATCAACAAGTGGACAGTCCTATCTTGCTTACTGTAAACTGAAAAACAATTTCGACGAGAGTTATCATAATGAAAAGACAAAGATTTGCTTTTGGTCTCTTTCACAATGTATATTCATGTTGTATAAGATTAAGATTTGTTTGATATGAATTTTAAATAGTTAAAAATTATTTTTGAAATTAAAAAGTTGCTTCTGAATATATTTATATAATTTTTTTGAAAGTACTTGATCTGACTATAAGAGCTTTAAAAAAAAAATTAAATTATCTTTTTCGTAAAACTTTTTTATAAAAAGTAAAAGAACAATAAAAGTTTATTAAACGGGTCCTAATTACACCTTTTTTTAACACCATATCACGTTTAGTAAGAAATGATTGAATATATTAGAACTTAATCATGTGGTTCCAATGCACAGATTTTGAGGGATTTTATCGGCCATCCATTAAAGCTAATGACAATTAAAAGTCTAACAAGAAGAAACACAATATTCAACTTAGACACCAAATTCTCTTTAACCTCCCTTTCTCAATTTTACAACAGCCAAACATGTCGACCGACCTAACACTTTTATAGATATCTAAGCCGATATCAACGTAAAATTGACAAAGAGTCATCTTATGTGTCCAACATCAACAATTTAGATGGTTGCATTTAGGCAATTGTCGAACCATTTATTTAACTCAGAATGGTACATCACATTTTAGCTGCTAGCATGTCCACCAAAGTAGTAAACTAAGCTACAACTTTTTGTATTCACACCATCTTACTCTCTTTAAATTTGGCATATAAACATAAAAAATAAATGAACATAAAATGGGACATTCAGATGAAATTTTAACATCACAGCTTTCTAGGGTTAGGTGATGGTTGGGTGGTATCATATGGTCCCAAAATTATTTTAAATTCGAAAAAGAGTAGAAATATTGGTCAATTGTTCCCAAAATCAACATATTGTGAGATAGGGGTACCCACCCAACCCCACCTCCAATTATTGGGATTGCTCTATAGGACCATTGACGTTATTCTGGTAGGTTTAAAATCTTTGTTTTATGTTGACTAAGTATAGATACTTCCTAAAGCTCCTATGTCCCTACGAATGACTGGAACATTGTTCGTATGCATGCATGCAACTAATATATACTCTTCTTGTGAAGATGAAAAAAATGTGGAAGGCCCATGTTGAAAAAAGACCAACTCAAAAGTCATAGAAAAATGAAACTCTTGTAGGTATTGAACAAGCTAAAATAACATGGATAATGACATTTTTGAGAATAAGTTATAAAATATATGGTAACAATAATGAATAAAAGTCTTATATATCTTCAATAATGATAACAAAAATAGCTTGGCGCGCTATAATCTACGACGATATATATATTTGTAATCTTGACCTTACTAACATCAAGAAGTTTTAGAAATTCCACTATTGCAAGAAGTAAGAGTGAACATTTTTCTTTTAAACAATAATTCGATAAATTAATTATTTAATTTAAATAATAAAATTTATCGACTTGGACTAATGAACTAAATTAAAAATATTTAACAATAATTTTATATAAAATGTTTAGGGCCTATTGAAAATATATAATAATTTGTTAAATACATATATATTAAACTTTTGTTTGACCTCATTTTCTGAAACTCACTTTTAATCGTACATTCTTTTAAATAAAATAATTTTATATGTTGATCCATAACTTTTTCTACCTTTTAACTACACAATCTTCAAAAAATCATTTTTCATAGAAGTCTGCTTTTTAACGGAACTTTTGGTTGAAAGCTGTCATCTAGTGCAAAATATGCTAATTAGGAGGGAAGTAATTAATTCTATCAACGAAAGCCGTGACCTTCGTTTATAATTAGAACGATAGGCAATACAAATGAACGAACTGAGAAGAACATTATTCATGGTACTGAGCTCTTGTTCTAATTGTTGTTTGCTTTTCTAAGTGAGAAAAAAAAAAAAAAAAACCTAACAAGAAAATGTTAGAAATCTTGAGTTTGGCGGTGACTGACACTGTTGTGGCTGCAGTTCAGGCGACAGTGGTAGTCATAAGGCTCACCAATCAAGGTAGATGCAGTTTGTTTCATGATTGAGTTATAAGTAAGTGTTTTAAGGTTGGGTGAATGGGGGAACCTCAACCTCACAACAACACCAACCACTGCTGCCTCATTTTCTCTACCTTTGTTGATCTCATTTTTATATTCCCATCAATTATATTTTTTTCCTGACAAAACCTTTAAAAAATTGAGAAGAATTAAATAAAGATAAATGAATTCACTTCAAAATCAACAGTGGTGATGGTGGTGGCAGAACTCCCCACCTATCAATGGGAGGGGTTGAGTGGTTTTGAAAATCGGGGAAGATGAATATTTTTGTCAATTGATCAATTTTTGGATGAAAATCGTTAGAGTTCTTCTGGTGCACATATATACAGGGTTGGGACGTTCGCTACACATTTTTGAAAAATTTGAGACTTTTGATGCAAATTAACCATTTTAATTAATAAAAAGTTAAAAGATCGCTGCGCCTTTTTTAAAATTGATCAAATTATGATCAAACACTAACTTATGGTCATTTAACTATTTTTTGTATGGGAATTGTTTAGATGTCCTTCCGTTGCACTAGTTTTTTAAAAGCTTGGGACCAGTTCTGCTACAAAAGATTTTATTAAAATTTGCACATTTAAATGTTTGAGATCACTATGTACTGATACTATATAGAGCAAACTATGCACATGTATGTTGGTAGGCGACACCGTCACCAATTAAAGAGAAATAAAGGAATGACAACTCAAGTTATCAAGACAAGTCTCAAGCATACTATATGAATCTCTAAGTGAAAAGAAAAAGCATGATTTCACTAAAATACCTAAGCGTTTTATAAAGTAACAATAAATTAATCATAACAATAGGTATTGATTTATATAATGAAGCATTAAATTTATTTGAAAATATACTTTACGGCCGTGTGACAAAACTTTTGATAAAATTTAATGAAAATATGACCAAAATTATTTAAAAATATTAGCATCTTTACCATAACAATATTAAAATTGAACCCATAAAGGGTCCTTTTTCTTTTAGTTTGGAAGGTCCAAATTATGGACTAGGTCACACTCTCCAGCTGTAAAATGAAAAATATCATATAAAATATTCTAATATGTACAAATTTTAAGTCAAAATTAAGTTGACATTTTCTGTATATCATTGTAGTCTGTGGACTATGATACAATTATTAGGCAATCCAATGTTTGCGTGAACAAGCAAGTTGCCAAAGTTGAATATTTCTTTTTTTCTTTTTTTTTTTGTCAACAAGCGTAACATTAAAAATGAAATAATTTTTTTAATCACTTTCAAAATTAAGAATAACAAGATAATGTACTATATAAAATGTTTGCACTAATCCAATTTCATATGAAATAGGCCATTGATTTGACATGCAAAAAAAATATAAAAAAATAAAAAATAAATAAATAAATAAATAACAAGTATGATTTGAAAGGGGGTGTCCACCCAATAGGAGGGTGATATTTGTCCATTATGAACACCCTTGTGTACATTGCTATGTACACATAGCAAAATCCGATTTTAAATTCAATACATTCTATCCATAATTTGAAAGGTTAAAGTGAGGCTAGTCTACTTTAAGATTTAAATGAAGTTCGACTATCTTAGGTGAGTAGAGTATGTTTAAATACTTTATACGTATATATAATTTGTTTATGCAACGTGAGTATATGCCCTTCATCCAACATGCATGAGAAATTATTGGCCATATAATAAAGTACACTTTATATTATGTGTTAGATTGGATTATTATATTTGTTAAATTCAAGTAAACTATAATATTGGCTAAATCCTCGAGTAAATTTGTACCCCGTGTTAAAGGACTTTGAGCCAACCTAGTACTCATGTAGCACATTTTAAGTAGGGATAATTGCAGCAAAGATTTCAAACCTTTCAAATTTTTGCGCATCATAATCTTTGATTTGTGCCAGCGGAGGTCCCAAATCTTCAATAAATATGCGGTGGAGGTCCATCTGGACGGATTCCATCCAATTAACCGTTAGTTGACTAGAAATAGTAAATTTTGACCAATTTTGACAAAATTAAAAAAGGACAAATTGGTAACTTTGCAATTTATACCTTAAATAATTAAAAACAAATAGAAAAAAAAAAAAAAAAANATTGACTAGAAATAGTAAATTTTGACTAATTTTGAAAAATTAAAAAATGGCAAATTGGTAACTTTGCAAATTATCTCTCAAATAATTAAAAACAAATTAAAAAAAAAAAAAAAAGCTCTCTTCCTCTCCAAAGGCTGCCGGCACGACACCACTTCCTTGGCACCACCATTGCCGCCGCCAACGTGCCGGCGTCCTCTACCACCACCGTAAATCAATAGAAAGAGAAATCTTCATTCACCTACTGAACAATCTATTCCCTCTGAAAATTTCAATGGAAAGAGAAATCTCCATTCACCTACTGAACAATCTATTCCTTCTGAAAATTGGCTGCAAAAATGGCAAGCCTAAGAACAGCAATGGATGCTGCATTTTGGGACCTAAACATATCAACCTCACAAGCTCTTGATGGCATTTGCAGATCAGTGCCTGGGGAGCCCATACCATTGGATGGTACCAGGGCTAGTAAAGCCCTAAGAATCCAACAACTCTCTTTACTTGGACATGGGTTTCCTCTAGGGATTATTCCATCTTTTTCCAATTCTTAGCAAGCACTAATTTAATGCTTTCAATAGTAAAGTTCACAATTCCCGACCAAATTAAATGAACTATGAAAGTCAACTAAAAATAACAAATCTTTTCCTACATAAACCAAACCAATAAAATGAGAAAACAGAGAAACCAATAAATTAAGACCTTGCTGCTTCAATTTTCAAATACCCATTTCCATATTGCAGTGAGTGAGTGACCTCTATACACACAAATACAATTTTAGCAGATGAATACCAACAAAAAATTTTGTTATTCCTATTTCCTCCCACAGGCCGCAATAGCAGATGAATACCAATAGAAAACTCACATACCGACTACCGATGAACGCTGCTGGCTGCCGGCATGGTTTTGTGGTTCAGATATGATATACCCATGACTTCCCTTTTTTTTTTTTATCGTCCTCCACCACCATCGAAAATTTCAAGGAATGTGGCGGTTGTTGGTGGTGGACCCTGATTTACGGTGGTGGTAGAGGACGTCGGCACGTTGGCCACGGCGACGGTGGTGCCAAGGAAGTGGTGTCGTGCCGACAACCTTTGGAGAGGAAAAGAGAGTTTTTATTTTTTTTTCTATTTGTTTTTAATTATTTAAGGGATAAATTGCAAAATTATCAATTTGCTCTTTTTTAATTTTGTCAAAATTGGTCAAAATTTACTATTTCTAGTCAACTGGATGGAATCCGTCCGATGGACCTCAGTCGCATATTTATTGAAGGTTTGGGGCCTCCGCTGGCACAAATCAAATGTTAGGATAAAATGCGCAAAAAATTGAAAGGTTTGGGACATTTGCTGCAATTATTCCTTTTAAGTACTTGTGGGGGCATTATTCCCCTGGCCCTCGTGTTGTAAAATTCATTTTCAATTATACATTTTATGAAAATCAAACTCTTATCTACTTTTCAATTACACATGTCATTAACTTTTATTAAAATCAACTAATTTTTTTTTTTAGCCAAATCAAACATTGGCTGTTAATCAATATTGTGAAGGTTTGTGTAGCACATTTACGAGAAATTGTGGCCTACCTAGTACTTATGTAGTACATCTTTATGGCCAAAGTGCTCATGTAGCACAATAGCTCCATGCGAGTACTCGGTGTACAAATGTTACTTAAGGATACAAAATAAGATAAAAATCATATGATTATTTGCACTATCGCATGAACACCATACTTTATTCATTGAATGCCATTATTTATTGTCGTATAATGACACTGTAAAAAATTGAAAGAGAACATGGTTATTTGTTACAAAAGGGGTTTACACGAGCTTTTAGAACACGAGACAAATGATAGTGCATTAGTATATGACTTAAAAGTTGTGGGACTATCAAAAATTGAAAGTTGTATTTTCGAATATCATTGTATCAAAAAGAATTTTATAAAGAATGATACTCTATGTATTTGTTCTATCTAGGAGGGCTAGAGTCGAACCTCCTAGGTGGTGATACGGAGAATGATACAACGTTGAAGAGATTATTGGATCTCTTTTTTACCATTTTATCTATAATTTTGTCGTTCAATTTTTTTATTCTTGAAGTAATTTTGCGGTATAATATCGTTTATGTGGAAATTGGAATATATAAAAATTGTTTGAAATATTACTTTTATCTTCTGTGAAGAATATTTTGTATTTTACAATTTTCAAAAGATATTGGTTTTGGTTTGAACAAGAATAAATTTATGAATCACAAGACAGAGCAGGGTCGTGATAGCTCTTCTCGTACCCGTTCCAACTAGAATTTTCAAGAGGGGGGAATGAATTAAAATATCCTTATTTATTTGCCACCATGTTAAATTAACTCATATTTTTATATTATTATTTATTTTTAAAATATGCTTTAAATTCAAAAACATAAAAATAAAAAAGATTCGGAGCAAGTTCAGGGCTTGGGATGGGAACCACGTTTTCCTTCCTTGTCCTGATTACCTTACTGGACGCTACAATGCAAGGCGGATGGATGGGCAAATGTGAGATATTTTGTCATCACTCGCTAAAGTTTATTATTTGATATCAATTATAAACTACAACATATCCAATTTATCTCTTTGTCCTCTATATACTATATTTGTTTCCTAACCTCTCATTCTGCTCACCATCAAATTCACTACTTTCTATTTAAAAAGGCTTTATTTCTTTATTTTATTAGTATGCTGATAGCCTAATACAATTAGTACCCTACACACAAATTATAGACAAATATTCGCTCATAACCTCTTGTTTTGCTCACTACTCCAAATTCATCTCTTTGTCCTCTATGTCTATACAACAAGAGATGTTTTCTACCTTCCACTTAAAAAATACATTATTTCTTTACTTTGTTGGTATGCTGATAAATTAGTACCCACAAATTGACCACAAACAAATTTATGCTTCCTAATCTCTCGTTCTGCTCACTACTCAAATTCGTCTCATCGATACTTTACATCTGTACAACAAAGAGACAGTTCTCGACTATGGAGAATCCTTTTCCCGATACTAATACCAAATGTTTATCATATAAACAATTATTTTGAGGATTAGGAGTCTATCATATTCTTATAGTCTAATAATTCAACAATAAGTTAGTTATGTCATTTTATGTTACCTTATCCAATGTTGACACTTATACTCTAAGTAGAATGTCAATTTCATGTACTAACCAGTTTTAATTTATATTTAAAATACCTAATTAGTTAGTGATAATTATCCATTGGCCAAATGCATGCATCTACCAACAATATTCTTAATTGCATGTCCTATATAATTGAGTTAATAATTTGATTTCTTTAGCACTTAAATCTTGTTTAGTTCATCCAAAATAATAGGGATTTGTTGATACAGAAATTGTTCAAATAGGTTAGTGAAGTATTTTGTTCAACTTTGAAATTACATTTTATTGATTGAATAAATAGCTTGTATAATTTTGAATATAATTTGTGATTAAAATTCACTTTATTATGAAGAAAAAAATTATTTAACTTCTATGCGTGTGAAGTTGATTTTTTAAGAAGCAATTTTGTAAAAAGTGATTTTTTGAGGATGCAAAATTAAAAAAAATAGAGAAAAGTTACGAAGAAACGTGAAAAATGTATATTTTAGTGAAGAGTAATGCTATCATTACAAAATGATTATCTTCATATGAGTTGATATTAAATGATAAAATCAATAAAGTAGATCTCATATTCACACAATGGCATAGTGTTAGAGTTGGATGATATTGGACCGACTAAAAAAAATCTCTCCACAAATTTGATGCAGCCCGAAACATGGGTAGATTTTTCCCTTTTTTTAAAAAAAAAGATTTTTTTTTGGTTATAGGACTTAATAATCGTTTCAATAAAAAGTGGAAGGACTAAGAATGCAATTATGGTTAAAGTGTAAACTTAAGTTTTGTTTTAGGGTTTTCCTGCTTGTATAGAACTGTTTCTTCTATATTTTTTACTAATACTCACAAATGCGTGGGATCCACTAAATTAAAAAATGAAAAAAAAAAACCCACCCCCTCCTGCATTGTAAGTATCTGTGAACCAACCCACCACCATCTTTTCTGTAAGTGTAGCAAGGTTCTTTGTTTTAAAGGGGCTGCAACACATCGTCTTCAGTTTTTGTTGCTTTGATAATTTCATAAAACATTGATAAATATTCTCCTGATTTTGCTTAACTTCCAACGTTCACCGATTAAATTAATATTTAAACCATTAAATCATTTTCTTTTATTTCTATTGTATTCGATAATTGCATTGAAAAAGAGAAACATTTTGACTCCCGATAAATCAATATTGTTTTTGTTTTATTTCAATAAATTCATCAATAATTTCATAAATCAAAATAAATTCATTTATATCGTCACTGTCGACACCAAAATGACGTCGTAATGACTAACAACAAATTGAAATTAACAGTATATTAGTATATTATTGTCAATTCCAAGTTAGTTAAGGATGGAATGTATGAGTCCCACATGGTATTTCATAGTGTTAATTACAGTGTAATTAATTTTCAGACAGGAATCATACAGTCCACAAAAGAAAAGTGCAAGAAACCCATTATTTTAACATTGAGTCAAATATGTCTATAGTGTATCATAATGAAAAAGAGTGGAAATGGGGATGTCAAATGTTCCCATTATTAACATTGTGAGATAAGGGTAGCCCCACGTACCCCACCCACCCCACCCCCAATTATTGAGATGCTCTATAGGACAATTGAAATTATTATGGTAGGTGTAAAATCTTTGTTTTTGTTGACTAATATGGATACTTCCTGAAACTCCTATGTCCATATGAATGATCGGAACATTTTGTATGCACGCATGCATCTAATATATCCTCTTCTTGTGCAATGAAAAAAATGTGCAAGGCCCATGTTGAAAAAAGACAACTAGAAACTAGAAAGTGATAGAAAAAATGAAATTCTTATTGGTACCTAGTAAGCTAAAATCATGGGCATAATGACATTTTTTTAGAGTAAGTTAACATATACGGTAACAATATAATGAATAAAAGTCTTATTTATCTCCAATTATGATAACAAAAATAGGTCGGCGAACCATTTATTGTTCAAGAATCAATTGTATTGTTTTATGAAGGAAAGGGAGCATGTTTATAAGGAGTCGTATTAAAATATCAACATTGTTAAAATAAGAAGTACAAACTCTAATTTCATCAATATTTGATGAGGGGTATAATACTCTTAATATGCATAATCAAGATGATAGTTTTTCTGAATCAATCTTGAAATTAGAATACTTGTTGAGTTTTGAATGGATCGACTCGTTCGATTGAGTTTATTGGATTTTGATATAATATCAAGACTTATGTTCCGTTTTATTAGGCCCCTGTTTGATAGAAACTAATATTTTTTTTAATCTAAGTCAAAATCAACAATTAGTTTTAACAATATATTTTATGGGTCCCACAACTTTACAACCACATATTTCATCGACTTTTATACAAATTTACTAAAAGGGGTTAAGTCTACTTTATTAAGAATAGTAGTTCAATCCTTATATGTTTTGTACTAATTTCATCCCTATTTGACATGTGGTACACCCTTAATAGTTGCGACTTGATAGACATGTGAAGGACGTGAGGACGTGAGGAAGAGAAGCATCTCCACTTGCTATAATCTAGGACAATATATTTGTAAGCTTGATCTTACTAACATCGAGAAAATGTAGAAAACTTTCAACCTCTTAATTTCATTCCAACGTAATGCGCTTATTTTTCTTTTTAAATGTAACATCAAACTAAAACACCCAACAAAAGTAAACTCTATAAGAGAACTATATTAGAAGTAATGAATAGTAGTTTTCAAGATCGACAGGGTCGATTCCTTTTCGTTACTTCATTTTCATTCATAGTTGTAACCATAATGAAATTATTAATAATTTCAATCATTATGATACAGCAAGAGTATCTCTTCATTGGCTTGTTAGATAAAGACTGCATTAATTTGATTGGGAAATGGAGTTAAATGTCTCAACTCAAGGGCCCCTACAATTAATTTGCAGTACCACTCGTGTTTCTTGATAACAACTATTCAAATTAGACCCCCACCCCCTAAAAATATCATATAAAATTTGGAATACTTGTACAATATTTGAAAGATTTGTACGCTTGAATTATCAATCCATTAAGATTTTAAGTTTTAACAAACTTGAAAAACTAAAAAGAAATAGAGAAGGAGAATACCCGATTATTAATTTAAAATGTGTTATGGAACAAATAAGATATCATAATTGCTCTGATATTAATTGTTATGAATTTAGATAGATTGATAATGACTTTAATGAAATAAACAATAAGAAAATAAACACCAAAATTTACGTGAAAACCCAATACGGGGAAAAAAAAAAAATACAATGGACAGAGGAGGAGAAATCCACTATAATCAATATTAATTGTGTTTACAGGATTTTAATACACCCAATTGAAATCTAAAACTTTCAAGATGTTGTATGAATCTCTTTCTGTTGTGTTATGTTGTTTTTTTCTATACAAATCGTGCATAGAGAACAAATTGTAGAAGAATATGAGTTCAAAATCGCGTATATTTGAAAGATTTGTACGCTTGAATTATCAATCCATTAAGATTTTAAGTTTTAACAAACTTGAAAAACTAAAAAGAAATAGAGAAGGAGAATACCCGATTATTAATTTAAAATGTGTTATGGAACAAATAAGATATCAGAATTGCTCTGATATTAATTGTTATGAATTTAGATAGAGTGATAATGACTTTAATGAAATAAAAAATAAGAAAATAAACAATAAAATTTACGTGAAAACTCAATACGGGAAAAAAAAAACCATGGACAGAGGAGGAGAAATCCACTATAATCAATAACAATTGTGTTTACAGGATTTTAATGCACCTAATTGAAATCTAAAGCTCTCGAGATGTTATATGAATCTCTCTATGTTATGTTTTATGTTGTTTTTTTCTATACAAATCGTGCCTTGAAAACAAGTTGTAGATGAATATGAGTTCAAAATCGCGTAAAAAAAAAAACGAGCCTGAGCTAGATAAGCATGTCGCTCCCTGAGCTGGATAAGCTTGTCGCTCAAGAGACGGCTGGCGACAATCTCGTCGTTCGATTGATAGGGTAGCGCCAGACGAGTGACTAAGTCTCGATTTGTTTTTTGTCGAGCTCGCTTGGAAATGCAGCGATTTTTTTCCTTCGGTCCATAATTTGGATTTTTTTAAGATCATTTCAATTTAGACTCTAATATCCACTAGAATTTGGATCAAATCACAACAAAATAAAAATTATTTTTTATTCATTTTAATAAACACGGTCGACTAAATTAGATATGTAGTAACTTGAGAAGTAGTTTTTCCTCGTAACTTAATTAACAATCTGGATACTATTTTAGGTAATGTTATCTAGTACTAGCCTATAGCCTATGTGCCTGCAAGTGATGGGATAAATCTTTCTCAGTTTCTGAGGAACAAAACCCGTGGATGAAAATTTAAATAAATAAATAAAAACACTATATAATCCTAATGTTTACTCTCTTTTATTTTTGAAAATATTGGATAAAATCCAATTCCACAATTTAAGCACAACAACACGCAACAATCTCATTCTCTCATCTCCTTCATCCCCCCAATCCCCCAACAAAACACACTTTGTTCATTCTTGAAAAAAATAATCAATAATTAGAAAGATGTACACAAATTTCACAATTAAAATTCCAGTTTATTGGATAAGATTGTTGTGGCGGGTCGTGAAGAATCAGTGGAGGTGCAGATCTAGTGGTGGTGGATTGCCAAATGATCGATAACGATGCATATATGTATATACGTTCGACATGTGAAACACCATGTGTGATATGTATAACTTGTGTGTAACGCTACTTGTTACACATGCGTAACACAATGTTACATGTTCGTAATTTATTACAAAAATTATAACATTTTGTTACGAAAAAGTGAAACACTGACAATAACTGTATATTGAGAAATAAAAAAGTTGGAACAATAATGTAGGAAATAATTTAACTTAGGCATCAATCTTTTCCAAAGAAAATTCCAAGGGATTTTGGACCCTTTCCAAACCATCTATTTTTTAGGGGATAAATTCACGATTAAGGCATTAACTATGCACAATTCAAAAATCAGGTTATAAGTTTAATTAATGTAAAATTCATTCATTTATTTATTTATTATATTTTATTAATTAAATATAATAAAATCACAATTATATAATTAATGGTCACAAGTATATAATCATAGTTCACAACTTATTTATTGATCACGTTTAAATAATTAATTGGTCACAAATTAATTCGAGATCACAAATCAAAAATTTTATAGGTCATATTTTATTTTATTGGTCACAGATAAAAAAATTATTGGTCATAATTTATCAATCAATCACATATTTTCAAATTTGTTGATCACAAATTATCGAATTTTAAGGTTACGATTTATTTTATTGATCACAGATATTATATATCACAATTTATCAATTAGTCAAGTATTTTCAAATTTGTTGATTACAAATTATCGAATTTTAATGGCACAGTTAAACAGTTGGTCACATGTAACCAAATAGCGGGTCACATACGACCACTACCTACACTGTCGTCGCCATCGCCTACCCAACACCACCATCGCCGCCGCCGCCACCGCCATCACCACCAACAAAATCATCGTTACCGAATCCAATCGACCGCTAACAAAAACTATAACAATCAACTCTATCAGATGTCCAGCCACTAACAACCACAACCCCGTCGTCGCCACCAGATCCAACGCCATCCCCATAACCGTCACCACCATCACAATATCACCACCAACAAAAACGTCACCACGAGATCCAACAAAAAAATCCTAAACCCGCCACCACCTCCATCCTCGTCGTCGCCACGAGATCCACCACAATCCCCATCGCCAACAACAACAAAGACATCACCAAACCACAACCACCAGCCACCACCTCCAACCCTGTCGTCGCTGCCAGTTAAGCCACCACCCCACCAACAAAATCATTAAGTCCGCCACCATACAAACACCATCCCACCTCCACACAAAACATCATCCAACGATCAAAAAATAAAAAAATAAAATAAAAAAAAAAGAGGAAATCAAGTAGAGCCACGGGCAGCAACGTTTACAGCATCGCCATCTCCAAGCTGTACCACCGTCGCTACCGCGCAAATCGTGGGCCACAGAAACTCATCGGAGAAATGCCATAAATCAGAGAAGATTTCAGATCGCCGCCTCTGCACTTCCGTGCGCAGAAGCTCCGATCTCTTTATTAAGCAGCGCGATGCGGCTTAAGTGGTGACGACGGTGTGGTTCCCGTGGCGGTGCTCCAACGACGACGTTTGACACAGAGGAAGGCATGCGAATGAGATGAAGAAGAGGGGGAGGGGGAGGGGGAGGGAGAGGGAGAGTGAGAAGAATGAAATAAAATGAAATAAAATTAGGGTTTGTAATTGAATTGGGTAAAAACATTTAATATATAATTATTACGTAATACCCGATTTTTTATTAAATAGAGTTTATATCTGATTTTTGAATTTGTAAACTTAAATACCCGATTTTATGTAATTTCCTCATTTTTAGCCAATTGAAGCCCAACCACTTCTTTTGAAACTTTATACAATTAAATTAACACTTGATTTATAGTCAGAATCTCTATATATTTCCATACAAATAAATTAAACACAACAATTAAATAAATATATTTTATTTTTGACGGTTTTAAACTTTTGAGTTAGTTGTCCTTAATTTTTATTTCTATTATTGTAAATAAGTAATAAAGTGGACGCGAGTCAAAGTATCGATCCCACGAGAAATACATACTTAATCTAGTTTTTTAACATTAAGTACCTAATCTAGTTTCTAATCTACCTAACTCTAATCGAATATAAATAAAATAGATTGAATGATTTTATATTAAAAATCTAAATTAACCATCTAACATATCTGATTAATTGAGTGGTAGGAAAACGTTTATGATTACTCAAGTAATTGTTAAAGCTCTAGTGTCCGAATTCGCATATATTCTTCCATCTTAATATCAATTTTACAATTTGAAAATATTTATTTGGATATGAAAATTAATGTTCTCTCATGAGTAGAATTAACCATATTCTCATATATGATCCAATAATATCCATCTTGAATGTGAATATATGTAGATGCATTAAATCACAAAAAAATCAATTGGATGATGAAAAGTATAGACAATTGTCCCTACGTCTATGGGATTTTACGATGATTTTCTACTTGTGCTAAATTCCTACTCCTTATCCTGAATGTCAATTAAATCATGTATCTAATCAATTAGTTGCCAATTAATTGAAAAGCTTCGCAGGAAATATGAAATTGTCAATTAAATCATGTATCTAATCAATGTACAAGAGATTCCTAGCTTTCCTCATCTAATTATAGATGGAGAGTTATATTTATAGAGCAAATATTAGGTCAAAATCAAGCCCAAATTGTATTCCAAGAGGAGATTAAATTAAATTAGGAAACAAAATCTTCTGAACAATCCTATGTGATCACGTGATTAGAACCATTGCGATTGCATGGTTCATCGATTTTTCAGCTGCAGGTGTTAACAATTGTAATTGCACGACACGAATGTATACCCCTTGCATTTTGGTCCCTGAATTTCCTCATTTGTTCAACTCGTGTCATTTTTTAATTGCATCTTTAGTCATTCATCTTTAAATCTTCCTAATGCCATCCTCATCATCCAAAATTGACCCTTTAATTGATATGATGCAAGTTTGAAAAGTTTGCAATTGAGCTCCAAACTTTTCATATGTCAAATTCGCTTCCTCTTAATACCTCTAATTGATAAATTGTGATTCGATTAATCATCAAATTGCTCCAAATTAATTCTCATTTAAGCTCCAAAATTCATTTTCAGGCCAATTCTCTGGGATTTACCTAGAACTAACATATTTATACTATATCATGCAGATATTCGCTCAATTTAGTAGTAAATAATCGAGTTCAGAAATCCGAATAAGTGTATAAAATAGTTCTATAACCATCTACATGCAAGCAAAATATCTAAATTCAAGTATTTTAATATTGTTTAACAGTTTAAAGTATTAGACTAAATGATTCGACTTTAAAGAAATCAACTGATGAAAAGACTTTTAAAAATATTGTTAAGCCCTTGTTTGGTAGAAATTAAAATGAAGATTTTAATCTAAATCAAACATAGAATTAATTTTAATCACATGTTTTATTAGACTCATAATTTTTCAACTATATATTTCATCAGCTTCCATCAAAATCTATTAAAAATCTGTTTTTAATCACCACCAAACATTAGCTAAATATAGTAGTTGTTTCTCTTTGATGGTAGATTAATCTTTTTACTTATTTGCTATGAACCAACCCATCCATATGAAGAGAGAAGTTTAGTCTCTGTCTTGAATAGCAAGCAAAACATCAAAAATCGTAAATTGCAAATGATAGCAAACATGCAATGGCGGGTCGGCACCGGCCCCATTTTTGAAAGGCGTGCTTCACAACCAAGAAAAAGTTAGATAAATCTAATCACCCACGGCCCACCCGCGCAATCCTCGTGTCAGCATGCCAGAGCCACAACCTCGGTCGACAGTACTTTTTCCTTTTGGTGGTTCTAAACCAAGAAAGTACTATCGAAAATTTGAAAAATAGAACTAGACATTTTCATGTGTAGTAATAAATATTGGAAAATGTTATGTATATATTATGGTATACATAGTCGTATCCATAATAGACAAGTGTGTCCCTCCTATTGGGGGCACTTGGCCCACAGACATCCCCCCTAATAGGGGCACCCTCCCAATAGAGAGGACACACGTGTCCATTATAAACACGACTATGTGTATTATAATGTACACATAACACAACCCATAAATATTTACTATCAATTAGCTTGTTTCGTTTGGGTAAAAAAGAAGAAAAAAACCATCGATTAACTTGGTTCAATTCATTTCTTTTTTTCAAATCTAAAATTGTCTCCCTCAGCTCAACTTTTAACTTCATTTTTATTAATCAAATTCTTTACAAGAAAAAACCAATTATATTGGCATCCAGTTGTTACAATATAAATATCAATAATCAAACAAACGCGTCAACATCAGTTTATAGTCCGAAGTCACCATGGTCTTCCTCCTTAGACCAACCACGTCATTGGCTGAA
>CAIGRN010046977.1:0-12383 GCA_903798345.1 Fraxinus anomala
ATAACATTTAGTAATTCTCATAATTGAAAACTAAACCCCAAAATTCTATTTTATTCATCTCCTTATTATATACTCATTTCCTTCATTGTTAATAATTAATTTTGGTCTATTCAAAATGACATCCTGGATGAGTAAAAAAAAAAATTGAAGTTTGAAACACGTATCCACGAACCCGTGTCCGATATTTGGACTCTTTTTAACCATATTCTCGTATTCTACATTTTAAAAAATAAAAAATCCGATACTTAGATACGTACCTGTACCTGATATCCGTACCCAAGTCCGAGCATCATAGTTCAAGACTAGACTCAAGGATCAAATTACTCGTATGCTTCTAGTTTTGTATTATATTTAGACAAATCACTCATTTCTTGTATTTGGAGACCTTAATATTGTGGAAAATTAGAATATATTTTACGGGAGATGTGTCATCGTTTTTCTTGCTTCAAAGTAAAGTTTGCTTCTTAACCTGTTGTGGCAATTATTTGTATAAAATGAAAATGAGTTCCATATAGTGCTATTTAGTGTTCCACTAAGTCCAAATTACAATCAAATTCCTTATTTTCTATTTTATATAACATTTAGTAATTCTCATTATTGTAAACTAAACCTCAAAATTTTATTTTATTCGTTTTAACCTCTTATTAAATACCCATTTCTTTTATTGTGAATAATTAATTTTGGTCTATTCAAAATGACATCCTGGATGAGTAAAAAAAAAAAAAAATTGAAGTTTGAAACACGTATCCACAAACCCGTGTCCCAAATTTGGACTCTTTTTAACCATATCCTCGTATTCTACATTTTAGAAAATAAAAAATCCGATACTTAGATACGTACCTGTACCTGATATCCGTACCAGAGTCCGAACATCAATAGTTCGAGACTAGACTCAAGGATCAAATTACTCGTATGCTTCTAGTTTTGTATTATATGTAGACAAATCACTCATTTCTTGTTGTATTTGGAGACCTTAATATTGTGGAAAATTAGAATAGATTTTACGGGAGATGTGTCATCGTTTTTCTTGCTTCAAAGTAAAGTTTGCTTCTTAACCTGTTGTGGCACTATACAAGTAAAGTTTTGTATTATATTTAGACAAATCACTCATTTCTTGTTGTATTTGGAGACCTTAATATTGTGGAAAATTAGAATAGATTTTACGGGAGATGTGTCATCGTTTTTCTTGCTTCAAAGTAATGTTTGCTTCTTAACCTGTTGTGGCACTATACAGGGAACACGGTGATCTGTGCAGAGGAGTTGGAACTAAAGCATGTCGTGAGAGAATGAGGAGAGAAAAATTAAACAGCAGGTAGTCTTATAAGTTTATACTAGATGTTTGTCGTGTTTGCTAGTTTTATTACGTGTGGTGCCTCAAAATGCCTGCATTGTTGTTCTATGCAGCTGGCGTGTTTATGTCACCCTTATTAACATCTGTATGAATGTAATTTTGAATGAATGCACACCACTTTATATTAAATGCAGTTTATTGAAAGAAAATGAGATAACCTTTGGTGCTTTGGATGTCTAAAGTTTACTTTCAGAAAATGAAAATCAATATAAATGTCAGTAGTTTTTTCCATGTAAGAACCATTTTTATCCTCCATGCAGGTTCTCAGAATTGTGTGCTTTTCTGGAACTGGGCAGACCCATGAAAATTGACAAATTGGCCATACTTGGTGATGCCATCAGAGTTCTGAACCAACTAAAAACTGAATCTGAGGAGTATAAAGAGATGAATGAAAAGCTTTTGGAAGAGATCAGGATATTGAAGGTTAGACAGGATATATATTCAGATAAATTGATAAAGCCTTTGTTTGTTTTTTGGTATTGTGGTTATGCTGGGAATCTAGTGCATTTGATAAATCCACAGTATATGTTGGTTTATCATGATGATTCATACATTATATTATCGATTTAAGATTCTACATTTTATAAAAGGAAGGCTAGTCATAGCGGCCCTTTTTTTAAAGCCAGGGTAATGAGAAATTGAATGTTTCTTTCGTACGTCCAAATGAAGCTGCCAGAATTGTCTTTTTGAGATTCTTCTTGACATTTCATTCCTCGACGATTGTGCCATTTTAAACACAGAAATTGGTTACAACATATTTCATCGAATGTTTCTTGCAATTACTAGAAAGAGCTCACCAAAAACTTCTGTTTGTTCTTATTTACTTAATATTGTTGAGGAATTCTCTTCCGTTTTGTTAATTGCCCTTCTTTTATTACCATGAAAATAATATAGAAAGAAAAAATCTCCCTTCACGACCAAGTTTTTAAGGACCTGGCTACATGTACAGGGGGAATCCCCTTACACGGCCAGGGAGACGCTTAACCCTGGCACTTGTACAGGGGGAAATCTCCTGTAGAAGTGGAATTACATATTTTTTAATCATTTAGTCAAAAGAAGATTACTTCCCTCTATGACCATGAAAATATGGAGTTAAAAACAAGAAATGTTCCTTTCTCAAGAGAACAAATAGTCTTTTAACATATTTCAGTTGTTGTTGTTCTAGACAATGTTTCAAGTTTAAAAGAAATATAACAATTATATTCTGTGCTTGAAGTTGTGCCCTTCGACCAGTAAAGAAAATCTAAGTGATACTTTGAACTCAACCTTTATTCATTTTATACATTTTCAAAGATCTTTTTCATGCTTGTGATTTCACCTGTTGTTCTAAAACAGGCAGAGAAGAATGAACTTCATGATGAGAAACTTGTACTGAGAGCAAACAAGGAAAGGATGGAGCAGCAATTGAAAGCCATGCCACTTCCAGCTGCTGGGTTCATGCCAGCACATACACCAGTATATCAGGGCGGGTCAAACAAGATGCAGATGTATCCAGGCTACAGTTTTGTCCCAATGTGGCAGTATCTCCCGCCATCTAACCGTGATACTTCTCAAGATCATAACCTGAGGCCTCCTGCTGCTTGATTCTTTCATAAGTTGCAGGTTGCAGCTCGTAAAGAATCTTTATCGTGCATTGCTGTCTACGGTGTTGTAAATATCATTTTCTGGCCAATATCTTTGATATTGTCGCAATTTCTGTAGTTTGAGTATTGGATGAATCACTAGCAATTAATTAGAAGCGAATTGGATAACATTTATTGACCAAATCTTCAGTTTAATACCCCAACTTTAGTTGTCATTTTTCAGTGTAGATGCTAGAGCATTAGCAATTCTTTGATGTTGAAATGGCCCCTAGTTGGGTTATACCGAGGCAAACCTACGAACTGAACTTACTGCTTTGTTAATTTATTTCAGTCAAAATTTACGTTTTTTGGTCTGCCTTGTTCGACCTGCACAGGACGGTGGACCATAGTGTCAAGTGGAACAAGACCCGCCAATCCGGTTCACTACTTCACTTGTGACACCAATATATCCATGTACACATTACTCTTTTTTTTTTTTTGGAAGAATCTTCATAAAAGCAAATGTTTGCAAATTCCATATACAGAGGGAATCACAGACTGATTGTATTTTTCATGTAGTTAATTCGAAATGTTTGACAGAAACAGTAAAAACCAACTCAAAGTGCGAAAACTGTGATGAGCCTTTGGTTTACCTACAAAAACTTTGTCACATTACGAAACTAAACATGTATCTGCAAGTTGCCTACTTTTTTTCATTTTTTCCCTTAAGTCCGAACAAACAGTCCTAATGAATACAACACCTTGAGATGTTTAAAAACCTAACCAGCAGCAGCAAGCCAAAACATGATGAGAGAGGATATTGCTATAGTTATCCAACATTCCTTTCGTAGAGATAGTTGAGTAGTACGCTTGGAAGACCATTCAACTAATAATGTCAGTTTCTACAATACGTTTGATTTGAATGGTTTGTAACAAAATTTCAAATAAAACCACTTTAAGCTGTTTTTATTTTTTCCAAACCAAGTTATTTGGTTAGTTCGATTTAAATCCACGATTTAACAAAGAAAAACAAACATATATCGAATAAGTTAAATGATAAACATTAGTCTAATATTTCACGTTAAAATAAAAATGGTATTGTTGAAAATATTACAAACCAAAATTCTATAATTCTAATCATCATAATGCAACAACATGATGCGAACATTTTAACCTCTTAGTCGATACTAATTGGCAAAACATGTGAAATTGTAATACATGATTCATTCTCTCCATAAATATAAGAGTATATTATATAAATTCATTGATTGCAGTTAAATGATATAAAAAAGACCAATAAAAAATTAATAAAAAGGTCAAATACCAAAATACCTTCTATAATTGTGAATCATCCGATACTTCTATCTTATCCAAATATTGACGAATCACTATAGGTTGTTTATTACTACGCAACCAATTTTTAAGAAAAATCACCAACCTCAACATTTTTACATTCAACGAACTCCTAAATGAATCAAAAATCCATCCTCAAAAAGGGAATCTGTCCATTAAAAGCTGGTGTCAAGGGATTAATTGATGCTGGATTGCAAAAAATTCCCAAGGTTTTTGTAAGAACAGGCTAAAGATTTGAATTACAAAATGGCTCAAATTGAAGTTCCTGTAATTGATTTGGATGACTTGGAGAAAACCCATAGGCATAAACAAATTGTAGAAAAAGTAAGGATTGCATCAGAAACATGTATAATTTTCGAAGTGGTGAATCATGGGATACCCTTAATTGTGCTCGATGAAATGCTTGATGCAACACAGAAGTTTAATGTGCTGGATGTTGAGAAGAAAAAAGAAATACGACTCCAAACATTTTTAGTTAGGGAACACAATCAAATCTTGTACAAATCTAATACTTTGTTCTTGATTTTGAATAATTTATATTTGACTCGAGAAAACACAGATTTATATTTAAAAAACATTTCTTCATTAATATATGCTCATCATTTTTCATCCGTTTGATTTATAACAGTCATTTTATTAATATTTTACTTATCACAAGAAAATGCATATTTACGTTTAAAAAATTTAAATCAATTCAAATAATCGAAAGGAAAACATATAAAATAAGCACAGTTCGTTAAATTTATGTCAAATTGGATATAATAAGTTCAGACACATTCTATATACACTATTTGATAGGAAAATATGCAAATTTAAGTTCTAATTAGTTGAAAATTCGATTAAAAAGTGAAAATTTGTAGTATATGTGAAACTTTGTGAAGAAATTATAGACAAATTTTAAAAAATCAGAGAGGTTAAAATTTTGGAAAAAGGCTTGAGGGAGAGAGCAAGAGAAAAAAGAAAAAATTAAAATTTAACAGCGATCATGATTTGTTCACATCAAGGACGGCAAGCTAAAGAGACACATTGGCTATTTCATTTTCAGATCTTGATCAAATTAATTCCGATGAATTGCCAGCTTTTTGTAGGTATGTAGTCAATTTAATGGCAGCTTAGGCCCTACCCCCTTCCTCCACCCCAAAAAGGAGAACTTCTGTGCCATACTTGATGCAAAGTTTAGCACATGTTTGGTTAGCAGTACTAGAGATTGATTAAATTTTAGATTATTTTTTCTTAATACAATTCATAACTATACAATAAACCTTATCAAACTTGCCTTAATTCACAGGAATTCAGCTATAGAGTACTCAAAACACGTTACTAACTTGGGAAATATTCTGTTTGGATTACTATCGGGGCTCTTGGACTTGAACCTGAGCACCTGAGAAACATGGACTGTTCTAAAAGGCACAGCCTTACCTGTCACTATTATCCAGCGTGCCTTGAACCAGAACTCACTCTTGGAACTGCAAAGCATTCGGATCTTGGATTTCTCACCATTCTTCTACAAAACCTAATCGATGCTCTCCAGATTTTCTTCCAAAACAAATGGGTTGATGTTAAGCTCATTCGTGGAGCATTAGTAATTAATTTTTGGGATCTTCTCCGGGTATACATATATAGATATGTTGTTGGCTTTGAAGCCTAATAATTCAGTAAATCCCCACGAACACTCATCGACCGCTGCATTAAGGTTGACGGTTGTGAGGGTGAACCACCATGAATATGTTTTTTTCCATGTGTTTGTTTCTGATTTTGTTTTTCCTTATTGTTGGCTCACTTTTACTAATGTTTTCTCTATTAACTTTTGGCATATACCTGGTATCCAATGGAAAATTCAAAAGCAGTAAGCGCAGAGTGGTTACCAATCGTCTTGGGCCAAGAATTTCCGTAGCATGTTTTTTCTTTGGACCTATAAACATGGATAAGATTTTCTATGGCCCCATTAAAGAGTTGATATCAGAAGAAAATCGTTCCAAATACAAAGAGGTCATGTTGAGTGATTATGTAATGAAGTTTATCACTGCTGGACTTGACGAGAATTTTCTTGTTAATTATTGCAAGGTATAAAAATGGCAAGGGAAGAGGCGTTGTTTCTTCACCTGCATTTGTGAATGACCTGTCTTCAGAGAGTTGGCTTGTGACAAATCACTGAGAATAAAAGCAATTTCATGTAATTAAAATATAGATTTTTGAAGTTTGTGTTGAATAAATGCAATATAATGTGTATTTCTTTGTTTGCAATGCAATAATGTATAATTAATAATAAATGAATTTGAACACTTGTTTGACTTCAAGCGGATATTTCAATGAACAGAAGGCAAGTTTCAAATTATTTGCTGGCCAAATAAGATTTTGAACTTTTTTTATTAATCCAAATTTGTTAGAAACAAAAATTAAGTTTGTACTATTCTTTACGACAAATCTGATGAATCTTGACGGAATGACAATTTTTGCACAAAAGGTTTCAAACAAGGGAATTTTCTATGATTTCCATTAAGTAGGGGATATATCGCACATGAATAAAGTTTCTAGGGGGTTTTTTGCTATTAATCCATATATAAAATTTTGATATCTAGGGAATAGCCCCTACTCTCCTCTACCCTAACAGCAGGCTGACACTATTCGGGTGTTTGCTTCTCTATGACAAGATATGTCACCCTAGATTGTAAGTTAAAGAGTTCAATTATTTGTATTTTTTTTTTTATGAAAGATGGACGAGGTTGGGCTGGTACTACACAAGCATAAATCAAAAATATAATTTCTTAGGTGATTGAAAGTTTGCTCTAGATGATACATAAAAAGACCTTGTAGTTCCAATTTGATAACGCAAGATACGTAAGTGCCTCTTCAGTTAGCAGAAAATAATTTGTAAGAGTATTCCCCCAAATTCCAATCCCTTGTTTTCCCTCCTTTTTTATAGCTAATCTTCTTGTCAATCCAAGATCGATGTCTAAAGAGAGGGCTAAGAAAGTTCGTAAGCAGGGAAAGAATGTCAGGTCTTATAATGCCCTCATTATAGTTATCGACCTCTTAGCCATCGATTTTCTAAGGTTGATCTTTCCATCGTTACTATCAATAAGTATGGTTTATACATTGATTTCCCTTCCTTACCACTTGGCCTATGTTTGGCCTCTATTTTTTTTTTCCAAAAACTCATTTTTTTCAAAACTCATTTTTAACCATACATTCTTTCATGAAATAATTTTACACGTAAACCTAAAACTTTTCATTTTTTTTAACCATTTATTCTCCAAAATACACTACTCCAAAATATATTTTCATTCAAAAAATGGGTCTCAAACAGGGTTTTAGAGAAAATGTCTAATGTTGACCTCATTTTGTACAAGGGTGACATGGTCAACAGATCTCGGCTCCTCTCACATGCACTTAGTCTCTTCTTACATACTAAGACAAATCATTAGAGCATGTGGCCAATCTTTGGTGGTAGTGGAGGCGACTGCTAGCACTCCTACAATTAAGTCAGTCTATGTTTGAGTATGTATTTGGATGTGGGAGTGCATAAGACATGTGGCACTTTATGTAAAAGGGGTTTGGATTTGGGAATTATAGAGAACAATGAAAGATTGCAAAAGTTATATTTTGAGAGCATAAACTTGCATTACATTTGAATTGCTCAATGTGTGAGCTTTTATAGTAGAAAGTGGTATGTATGAACCCGCTGGATGAAGAGACACGTGTTCTCATCCTAGCGGCTGAGGCATCGTATCACACGTATCAATCGATCACTCTTAGGTTTAGGTAAATTTAATGTTATAACCATTTGTAGCCCTAGGTCGGACACATAGAGCTAGACTTGACATTTTGACCTAGTATAGTGGTTGTTGCAGTGTGTTGTCACTTCAACTACAAATTGAAGGTCTTGTACAGAAGATCCTTTTACAGTGCCACTAACTGCACCTTATCCATTAGGTCTTGGCCTTTCCTATAGGTTCAATCCCAATAGGTCCGATCTTTCCATAGGGGTTCGACCTCTTCATGAGGGTTCGGCCAAATTGCTACATGGCATCATGATATGGAGTGCGGGACCAGGTTCATTTCTTGTGTCAATAACATGTGCCCATGCTTGCAACCTTACTGGAAAAGGCTAAACAATAGTTCTCCAAGTCCATGTATAAATATTTATATAATGTGTGGACTATTGGGTTGAAGTGTGTTGTCTTGTTCACGCCATATATTCTATTTCTAAAGAAGCAATGCTCTAGCATAGGCCGTTTTATGTTGGTTGAACCTATGTTTTTTTAACCTCCCAATTGCGAATGGATAACAGGACAATAGTCCCTCAAATCAAAACATGATTCTTTATAAAATGTGTAGACTTAGAATGTACAATATGAGTAACGTTTTGAAGCAATCTATGAACCCATATTAAGGAGAGGCCCTTGCATGATGGCGAGCCTTTTTGTGTATAATTTTCATGTAAATAAGGCTGAAATCCATTTGGGCAAGGTTTTTACGTGAGTGTAAGCCTGTTGAGAAGATCCAGCCTATTGTAAGGCTGATTTGAACTTAGGCGAGACCCTTATATGAGGACGAGCAAGTGTTAGAGCCACTACATTCGATGCTTTTTTACTTCCTTGCGGGGAGTGGCTCTTCTATGCAAGGAATTCTTCTATGATATTTAATCCAATTATGGAAAGATTCGCCTTGTAGGTATCAAGGTGGACCCCATGTAGGTTGCTTCACATCTCTCCTTTAGAAGTTGTTTTTCTTTCTTACGGTGGGTGACTCTTTCATGTAAGGGCTTCTTCCATGGTGTTCGGTCCATCCATAGAAGGGATTTTCCTCGTAGGTATCAAGGTGAGCCCCCAGTAGGGTGCCTCACACCTCTCTTTCTAAGGCTATTTTACTTCTATGCATGGGGTGACTCTTATTCAAGGGCTTCTTTCATGGTATTTGGTCCATCCTCAGAAGGGGTTTGCTTTGTAGGTATCAATGAGGGCCCTATATGGGGTGCTTCGCTCTTCTCCTTTCGAAATTGTTTTACTTTCGTGAAGGGGGTAACTCTTCCATGTAAGGACTTCATCCATGGTATTTGGTCCATCAATGAAAGGCATTTTTCTCTTAGGTATCAAAGTGGGCCCCCTGTGGGGTGCTTCACAATACTCCTTTCGAGAGTGTTTTATTTTAATGCAGAGGGTGACTCTTTCATGTAAATGCTTCTTTCATGGTGTTTAATCCATCCATAGAAAGGGTTTGCCTTGTAGGTGTCAAGGTGGGCCGCTTATGGGTTGCTTTACTCCTCTTCTTTCATAGCTATTTTACTCTTTGTAGGGAGTGACTCTTCCATGCAAGGGCTTCATACATAGTGTTTGGTCCATTCATGAAAAATATTTTTCTCATAGGTATCAAGATAGGCCCTTTGTGGGGTACTTCACACCACTCATTTTGAGGTCTTTTTTTTTTACTTTCATGCAGGGATGAATCTTCCATGCAAGGGGCTTTTTCTATGGTGTTTGATCCATCCTTGGAAAGGGTTTATCTTGTACGCCTCTTGTGAGGTATTTCATACATCTCCATTTAAAGCTGTTTTACTTCTTTATAGGGGATGACTTTTCTATGCAAGGGCTTTTATGTGATTCTCAGTACATCTATGGAAGGGGCTTGTCTCGTAGGTATTAAGGTGTTTCCCTTGTGGGTGCTTCATACCTCTCCCATCGAAGTTGTTTTACTTTCATACAAGGGGTGACACTTCCATATAAGAGCTTTTTCCATAGTGTTTGATCCATCTATAGAAGAGTTTTGCCTCCTAGATATCAAGGTTGGTACCCTGTGGGACGCTTCGTACATTTCGTTTCGAGATTTTTTTACTTTCGCATAGGGTTGACTCTTTTACACAAAGTTTTTTCATAGTATTTGGTCCATCCATGGAATTGTCCCCTTATGGGAGTGCTTCGCAGCTTTTATTTCAAAACTATTTTACTTTCGTGCAAGGGTTGACTCTTCCATGCAAAGGTTTATTCCATGGTGTCCGATCTATCTATGGAAAGGGCTCGCCTTGTAGGTATTAAGGTTGGCCCCTAATAGGGTGCTTCGTAGCTCTCCTTTCGGGGCTGTTTTACTTCCTTGCAAGGGATGACTCTTCCACGCAAGGGCATTTTCCATGGTTATCGGACCATCCATTGAAGTGATCTACCTTGTGGGTATCCAGGTGGGCCTCCTATAGGAGTGCTTCACACCTCTCATTTTTAAGGTCATTTACTTCCACGCAGGGACGATTCGTCCATTCAAGAGCTTCTTCCATGGTGTTTTATCCATCCATAGAAGGGGTTTGCCTTCTAGTTATCAAAGTGGGCCAAAATGGGGTGCTTCGCACCTCTCATTTCGAGGTTGTTTTACTTCCCTATATGAGGATGACTCTTCCATGTAAGGGCTTATTCAATAGTGTTTGGTCCATCTATAGAAGGGGATATCCTCGTAGGTATCAAAGTGGCCCCATGTGGGATGCTCACACATCTTCTTTCGAAGCTATTGTACTTCTGTGCAGGAAAATAACTCTTCCATACAAGAGCTTCTTCCATGGTATTTGGTTCATTCATGGAAGGGATTTGCCTCAAAGGCATCAAGGTGGGCCCCATGTAAGTGTTTTGCACCTCTTGCAGGGAGTGATTCTTCTATATAAGGGCTTCTTCTATAATGTTTAGTCCATACATAGAAAGTGTACCCAAGGTATCAAGTTGGCCTCCTGTAGGGTGCTTCGTACGGAATCGTTGCACAATCGAAAGAACCCGATTTTCATCGATATTCTAAGTGTAGTGTTACCATATCAATCAAAGATTATAGGAAAGATAAAATGTATGCCCACTGACCTTGAGAAGGATGAACATAGGAATGGTAGCACTCATCCTGAAAATTATATCTATAGAGGTAGATCAAAAAGATGAATCTAAGATCTTGGAATAGATCCAAGATATTAATTCTCTCGTCCTAACATATCATAGATCCACTTGTTAAGCCATTATCCTGGCATAAACATAACTATCATTAAGTATTGATACATAAGTAATTGTATAAGTGGGAGAATGTTAGTGTTATGTCCTAAGTCCAATTGTTGAGATGATATAACTTTATTATAAATATTTTTGTATTATTTGCAGATCTATTATTTTAATAATGTTCAATGTTTGATTAAACTAATGGAATTCGAAGGCTCTGTTATGGTAAGTTGTTAATTATGAGGCATTGTACTTGTGAGATATAAATTATAATTAAATTATACTTAAATTATCCTTGGTCGTTAGTAAATATGAAATACAATATCATAATTACGGAAAGACTAGCACGAGTCGTATTTCTTTTTTGAGAAGAAATCTCACAAACTAAAATATGGAAACATTTAAATGGACATGTGAATGAATTGTAAGAGCAACTATTCAGTGATAACATACAATGAAAATCTTATATAGATAACTATTTAGTAAATCTCTAAATTTTAGGTAGCGAATTTTGTCTTTGACTTGAGGTCATCGTAAAATCTTATGTGATGACCAACGCTCTTTGGTGGGATTGGAAGTTAATTTGTATAAGATAACTAGAACGGCATCACACAGGTGTGTCGAGAAATATATGAAGATTTATGGATGACCCATACATGAATCATCACTCTTAGATAGTAAGAGATTAAGATATGTATTTCATGTTACCAATGTTGATAAATGAATTCCTTTGTCGGGATGGTGTAATGAGTTGAAAGGGGATTCAACTGTAACTCATATACATGAACATGTAGATTGTTACATTGAGATTGACACCTATCCGTATCTTGTCATACTTGATGATGGAATTGTATTTTCACAAACACCTAGCATAATAATTTTGTCATACCATGTTGCTAGATGCCAGTATTGGATGGAAACATGAATTAATCGTATTACAATAAAAATATCAAGACACTTATCCTCGTGAATGATAGCCTAATGAATCACACAAAAGCTGAGTATAAAAAATTTGGATTTGATATTAGATCTAAACCAAGTTGGACATTAAAAGTATTATGTCCTATGTTCGGGTGGACTTAATAATTACTATTTGACTAAGATTAATTAGTAAGATTAATTTTCTTTTAGGTAATTAGAATTTGTGAAAACATATAAATA
>CAIGRN010046985.1:0-11592 GCA_903798345.1 Fraxinus anomala
TTTGAATTCATATAGAATAATGCTCCTTGATTAGGGTTAAAAACAGGAGGTGATTAGTTTTGATCAATATATTCACATTTACCGATCAAAAAAAAAAAAAAACAGATACAATAATGTAGCAATTGTTTTTAAGAAATGACCAGGTGTGGCCCATTTCTCGAAAGAAGTTTTACGGGGCATCAAAATTTTTACTTCTGATTCCAACAAACAAATAATCATCGAGTCTTCTTTTTGAACAACACGT
The DNA here is from genome assembly GCA_903798345.1 of Fraxinus anomala. NCBI lineage: Eukaryota > Viridiplantae > Streptophyta > Magnoliopsida > Lamiales > Oleaceae > Fraxinus > Fraxinus anomala. The sequence continues at coordinate 245 of CAIGRN010046985.1, forward strand.
ACAAAGAGACCCGCCAACACTCAAATAATTATCAAACTTTTGAGAGAGGTTTCTAAGGCAAGAGATGAACATAAACAGAAACCCAAGCATATTTAGATTTCGTAGTCAAAACCTCCCTAGCGTGTATATGCATGTTTGTATCTATCTCGATAAGCAAGTTGCAAAATGATCACCATTTAAAATTAAGATCATGTTTGGCAAGTATTCCATAAACGGTTTCAATTATAAATAGATAAAGAAATAAGTGATGAAGAAGTGGATAGTATTTATATATCCTTAAAAATGTGTAGATTAAAAAGTGGCTTGATTGTCCATGAACATAAGCCAAACATAGGCTAAGTAATCGATACAATTCGATTTACACCAAACATAACACATAGCAAAACAGAACAAGTGATTGAATTACAATTATATGGTACAGTAATACAACGATATGATGCTCTAAATTTAGCCCTTACCTCACCAAATGGAAACCAAAATTAACCAAGACATGAAATGATTAGTACCTGGTGATCCTTGCTCGATCCCTTCATCTAGTATGTCAACAAATCAAGAAACCATTTTTCCGCAAATGGCTACAGTCTACTGAAAGGAAATGCAAAGACGGTTATTCGAATATATTTAATGTTTTTAATCTTGAACAATTTCTGAGGGATAATATCTTCAAACGGAAGAGGCGATTCAACATTTGCTTGTACTAAGAAAGGAAAGAAAAAGAAAACATATGCAACCAGGCATTTCGAAAAGTCAGAACTTTTATTTAGAAATAGACAAGACCAGATGCAGATGATGAATGCAAAGTTCCATGATTAAATGTGTTGACAAGCTGAACTGAATCCGAAAAAGAAAACACAAAGGAATGGAAGAAAAAATAAAGAAAACAAAGAAAAGAGGGAGAGATAACAACACGTATATACAATTATTATTTAATTATGAACTATAGTTCAGACCTGTGGTTCCATCCCAAAGGTTAACCTATTAGACGGAGTAGCTCAAGTCCCTTACAAAATTATTTATCCCCTGTCTAGCCGATGTGGTATTTTGGCCTCACTTTCACAAAAATCCCTCTAAGTGAAGTATCACCTCATATCTACCATCCTCAAGTAATAATCTATCTGCCCCTCTTCTTCATGCCAAGAAGGATCATGTATTCCATCAAATCCCAATTCTCCACTGCGTTAGTGGCCACCACCTTACATTAGCACTACCATCTTGAGAGCTAGCCACTGATATTTTCGCTATCACAATCCAACTCAGGGCCTACCTCTATTAAGAATTCACCTTGTGTATCCACGTGCTAAGTTTGGAGCCTAACCCTGAAAATATTTTTGATTGTTTCCTCAACGTGAAGGGTAAAATACCACATCCCCTAGACATGAAAACAACAATCAACATATAAGGGCATAAGATACTCCTTTTGACAAGATTGACATTTTAAGATTGAATCCAAAAATAAATATAGTATCATTGTCCAAAGAGCTTGTAAGAGCAATTTAATTGATCTAAAGCTCAAAGAACATTTCGATTCCAGGATCGGTGAACCCAAATAAGCCAACATCTTGTTGGGCATAGATATCTAATGGTAAATTATTTTCTAGAGCACCTTAATGAAACCCAATATACAATAGGCACAACACAAAAATTATGGTGGATAGACTAATAGTGGCTGTGTTACAGTAGTATAATAAAAAGATTCATAATAGTATGCACTTGCATGCAAACCTGTTATGAATAAAATCCAGTTTCTCACTATCTCATCCAAATAAGATAAACTTATCAAGAGATAAGGGATTTACCACCCCTCTCCATTTTAAGAGCTAACTTCAAACGAAATAAGACTCCACCAGTTAAGTTTAAACAGAACTATTAATACAGTCTGAACAAGACTATCACATTGGACCTCTGAGTACACTCAATTGATTTTTGCAGGGCACATTCTTTTTCAAGACCGCCAAGTTCAATTGAAATAACATCAATTCAATTGACAGATTTTGGCTGCAATACAACCCAGTTTCACGTCCACAGAAGGGCAAATTTATTACAAGATGGGACAGGCACAGTAACAAGAGACGAATAAAGATGGGCATGTGATTGAGGCTGTATCAATCACACGGGATGTGATGAAAGAAATTCTATTAAAAAGTTGTAGAGGTTCCCTTTTACATGGGTCGCATAGGTAAGCAGAAAATAGAAAAAAGAAAGCAGAAAATAAGCATGTGGGTCTCATAGGTTAGGCACAAGAAACTAACAAGACACAGACTCAGTAGAAAATTCTAAAAAACTGCCTCCTGTATACACGAGTGTATGATGCAGAAAACCCAAAGAAATGACAGATGATTACAAACAATCATCGACAAGATTATATTTTAAATTAACAATTACGAAAACAATGGAGAACTAAAGAAGTAACAAGAAAATAATCATACATACTTGATCTTCTAAAGAATCCGAAAGCCAGGATTTTAAGATTCCTCCACAAATATATTTCTACTTGTCATCCCAAAAGTACAAATCCATTTTTCAATAAAACCCTAAATCAGGACATTAGCTTCCTTTCATTTTGCAGCACCTCTTAACTCACTGGTCCCATACTGATACTATCCCGCATTATTTTCTTCTCAAGACAAAGTGAAACAAACATTTTCACCTCAAAACAAGTAGGGTACAAACAAAGGGTGGAGAAAGAGTCAGTTGCTGACCAGCTATAGGTATATGATTGAAGCTTGGATGTTTTTAGGAGTAACATCTCAGAATTTATATGTAGCAACTATGTTTGAGTATTCATAGCAGCCAATGACAACCAAAAGCTAAAATATAAACAAGTGATTTGACATGCCACAACATGTAATTGGAGAAAACAGTTTGAACATTACAAAAAATATCCATGTAAAGGAAAAGAACAAGATAACCAAGTTTAAGGCTCGAAGAATAAGTTACATGTGGTATCAGAGTGAATCATGTCTGATTGACCATAAACCTCTCGAAAAAGTAAGGCGTTGAGCAAAGTGGATAGGCACCTTTTCATTCTTGGCTGAGGGACAAGCCCACATACACAAGTTTGGCCAAACCAAAACCGTCAAACATCCAATAAGACTCCTTTTATCAAGTAAATACAATCAGAAACGACAAAATACCCGGAAATACAGAATAAGAGGAAGCGCAATAGTTGAAATGGCCTCAAATAACTACTGCACCACTACCAGAGAAAGTGCTCCAACATCGAGGAGACCGAGACCATCCCTAACTCTCTCATCCCTGTAAATAGTGATTTCTCGTGCACGCAAGATAAAATAATAATCAAGAGAACTTGCCTCAGTATTCTATTGACTTGATTCTCGAAGTACAGTAGGAGAGACACCACATTGGCACCCATCCTAAAATTTAAAAACTGTCAGTTTTGACATGCTAAAGGCAGATACACACATTAATTAGCAATTCGAGAGAGGAGATGCCCTAGCCAGTGCAGCGCCACAAACAAGTCCCAAGAAAACCTATCAACGAGTCTCCCAACCAATGGGGACTAAAAAATCAGAAGGGCGTGTCACCCAATAAAGTAACTGAAATAAAAGTAACTAAAAAAGACAAATCCCTGTCCCCCCGGACGGTAAGCAACCTAACAAAACTCTACAAATATAAGGTGGTCAAAAACTCTAGGAAAGCAATCTAAGAGAATAATAAGGAGCAAAATCTAATATTTTGCTTGTGAAATCTTTGAATTTTAATCTTAACAGTAAAATGTAAATCCATAAGCTATCCCTCCAGCCTCCACTTTGCCAACATTTTGCTCATTATATTATGAGCAAAAATTATGAGACAAAGATTTGTAGAATTCGTACGAGGAAAGAGAAATTGAAAGAAAGATTTGCAGTTTTCTATAAAACTCATGAGTTGTACAAAGAATTGTAGCTTAGAGAATACAAAATAAGATAAAATTGAGAATGCAAAAGTTGGAAGAATAAAATAGTGTGTAAATCAATTTGAGGGTACAGCGTTGAATAATTTCTTAAGTGTTTTATTCTCAAATCAATTATTTGAATCTAATGTTTAAACAATCAGGGACCAAGGAGTATTACCACGCGAGGCTTAAGCCTTAAAACAAACCAATAAAATAATTTGAAAGAAAATAAAAATACATAAATAGACTTATAATAAACCATAAATCTCCTAGAAATTTCATAATAAAACGAATTATCAAAATATAAAGTCTAACTTGAAATCTAAAAAACAATAATAGAGTTATAAGTTAGGAAATAATAAATTCTCAAATTAGGAATCACGTAACAAAGGGGTAATATATTATTAAAGTGGAAACATCCTTAACTTCTCGATGTCAATTACTACTAACGATCTTTGAGAGAATCATCAACATATTTGGTGCAACCAAAGACGTGATCCGCACATTGAGGCTTGACTATACCACCCAAAGATGGAGAAAAGGCACGGCATGCCTAGAGGAGTTGAGGGGTCGCACGGCTATCTTATTTTTTCCATACTTTGGCTATTTGATTATAAGGGTGAATATGTCTTTATTTCATATTTAAGTTTCCTTTAAAACTCAAGTACCTCCAACTCATGGTCTTCATAAAGAATTAACAAACTTAGTTAATCTCATGTTTGTGTGCTTCGTAAGTTTTCACTAAATTATCTATTATTAGAGCACATTTTGAGATCCTTATCGAGACGCCACCAACAAGACTATCAAAATCTCACAATTCTACCATGGATGAAGGGTTTAAAGGAGATAACACAAGCACAATAACAAATCAATTTGTTCGTGTAACAAATTGACACGGTCTACGCTCAACAACAAAGGTGTTAGTGCGTTAAAGTGTGATGCAAGAGGTGGGAACAAGGCACGTTGCAGCTGGACGAGCAGTGACATGCGGATTTTGTTTTAAGATGTAAATGTGGAACACCGTCCAGTTTTCCAGATTCGTGATTTCTACTTCGACCAGTTATCCGGAAGTGCATAAATGAGATGAAATCAGTTGGGTTTGAAAGCCTGACGAGTTTTTTGTCCATATAAACTTGGAATCACGATGAACGTCTGACTGTAGAATTAGTTATGCACAGAACTGAGACAATGTTACCGAGAAATTTGTTTACACGTGACTTCGTCGATCAATTTGACTAACTAAATGGATGAGATAAATCGTAAAATTTGGATATGTTGTGTGTGGATGAGTTATGTGATTACTGTATAAGTTTTCATAATTTTTCATGGTCGTTTCGTATGTCAAATAATTTATGGCAACAATTTGTGCAAACTGAAAATTAGGGTATTGCATATACTAGGTTAACTGGTTAAAAGTTTAAAATCAGATTCATAGCATGTATTATGTTCATAAATCATAACTCGAGAAGTTTAAGACTTCAGCAATAACATAAGATTATACTGATTTATAATTAAATCACAGCAATTACCTCCTGCTACTATCAAAATTAACAGATAATTTAAAACTGAATATTGATTATATATACTTAAACGAAATGAATTTCAGCAAAAACATAAAAAGGAAACGTCACTTACAGCCTTGCCGAAATCTTTTCTGAGTGCACTGTGGTCTTTCCTTTTACACTTTTTCGAAACCTAAATGGCATAAATCCACAAATTAATCGAGACCGCAAAAATTAATAAATAAATAAATCCTGTAAGAAACACACGCACAATCACATTCATATCGACCTCTATCTCACTTCCCGCATGTTGCAAAATAAATTAATAAATTATAATGGTAATTAAAATTTGAAAAATTCGAGGGTTCAATTTGGTCTCACCGTAGCTGTGCTTGTTAATGGCTGTATTATAGGTTGGACGGATCATTTTTCATGGGCCGATCTTTTTCATCTTACTGCTCTGCTGCAACTTTTGAACGAACGAAACTATCCTTTTATCAGAAATTTCTACTTTTTCTATCAACGTATTTATAAAATTGCAGTTTGTCCCCCAATCTTGTCATGACTTTCAATTGTATCCCCGACCTACTAAAAGAAGCAAGTCGACAGTCAGTTTTGAGAAGAGGTGTACAGATGGTCCCTACAGCCAGAAACTTCCCAAAATGAGTTGCTTGGTGTACATAGGGGACACCATTATGTACACCAATCATAATTCTCCCAAAATTATGTCAAGTCTATACTCAGATAGACTTTGATAAAAGAAAAAACATAATTAATCTTGTCCACCGCACCTCACCAGTTCCACCATCAGCAACGACTCATCTTCCTACATAACTTGCATGTGGATATGTCGTCCATGGCATCTCTTAATTCACCTTCCTTCCATGCACCTAATCGTTGAAAATTAGCTAATTCTACAACACCAAGACAATAAGATTGCATAAAGAAAATAGATAAATAGGAAAACACAAATTTTATGGAGATTCGCCCCAACGAGAGACATCATTCTCGTTTGTTGCTATATTAATCCATTATGATGAAAATACATTTACAAGAGAAAAATTGTAAATCCTATTTTCTCTGACTTTCCTTTCTCTGTCTTTTTTATGATGATTACAAAACCTTAATGGCTCTCTATTTATTAGAAAAATTAGGTAAAATTGAAATTATAAGTATGAAATTTCTAAATTATCCTTAATGAAATTTTGGTCCAGGACCAAGATTCCAATATCCATCTTACCACGAAGGTCGATTCGCATACCGACTCTGCGTAACAATAATGATTAAGCTCCACAACTTAACAATAATCTCAAAAAAATATGCAACAACCTCGCTTTTTGAGGCTTGGCATATTAAATGAGTGGTGATGTTGGACTTTGAAATTAGTTCCACGTCTAATAATTTACGTAGTCTGAGAAATGTATATGGAGCCGGGAGGAATTGTGTTTACTGGGGCAATGGCTATGAAATAACAAGGCAACTAAATTGAAAGATCGAGGGTTGTTTAACTTGTTCCAACTTTGCAACTCGTGTAAAACCGACACTTCAATTTTTCCAAAATACATTTATAAATGTTCTTGCAGGGTTTTGTATGAATGTGAAAATAGAAAAGAGATCAAAGTGAAGAATTTGTGTTATCTTTGTCCCACTCATTTAGCGACATGATTTAAACAAACTAACAACCCTTTTGACTTTAATCAATATTTTGAAAACCGACTCGACCATAGATCCGAAAAAGCTAAAAGGGTTAATGGTTGAAAGGTTGAATCGAGATCGAATCAGAGTTGAACTACTAATAATAAATAAAATAATTAATATGTGAATATATAAAATTATTTGACAAAATATGTTATTTTTTCAAAAGGATTTATATATAGAGATAAAAATCAAAACTTGTTTTTAATTAATTTTTATTATGTCCACTTCTAATATCAATAAAAAATAAGACAAAAGTATTAACAGTTGAGTTGATTAAATATTTTTATGGCATTTTAGTTTGTTATTATACTAAGAGCCTGTTTGAGCTCCATTTTTTTTTTTTTTTGTCCAAAATACATTTTGTAATAGTATTTTAATGGAAAATGCATGGTTAAAAAATAAGGAAATTTTTTTATTTTGCTTGTAATATTATTTTATTGAAAATGTGATTAAAAATAAGAGAAAGAAAAATATATTTCAAAAATAATATGGACCAAACAATGGCTAAATAAATGAGAAAATAAGGAGAAAAAATGCAAAAAAAATAAAAATAAATAAATATATAAAAAATAAAGCTACTTAGCCTACTTTGTTAAACCAATACTCATTCAATCCCACATCGGCTTCCTTGAAGTAAAATACTAGAGAAATATGCTATAAAAAGGGCTTGTCAATATGAAAATAGGCACACCATTTTGGTCTAATAAAAATTTTATTTTTTTAATAATATAATATAGGGTGTGTCTCCTATTATTGAGAGAAAAATAGAATGATGAATAATATTTTTTAGAGAATGTGTGGTTGAAAAGTAAAGTAATTTTATTGTAAAATATTTTAGGAGAAAGTCATTTGTATACGGGAGTATACATCACGATTAATAAAATAATCGTGGCACCCCCTATTGTGAGGGGGGCAGGTGGGGCCGGGTACACGGGGTGTAACGTTTACGTTTAGCAAAATTCAATATTTTATTGGATGAATGTGTAGTGGAGAATTTTATTGTAGCAAATAATTTTTTGAAATAATGGTAAACAAATAGGGGCATAATCTCGATAGGAAAAGCAAATGTAAAATAGGCCGTGGGTTTATTGATTTTGCGGTTGATCGGCTAGTTGGCCCGATTTTTAACTGGCCCGATTTCTAACCGATTTTTAAATATTTGATTTTTAGGTATCAGTCAACTTTTTTCTTTTTTTTGTATCAATTCACGATTTTTTCATGGGAAAAGCCATTTGTACACCACACCATGGTGTACATTTCCCTCACAATAGTGGGGGCCCACTTCCAAAAAGAAGCGGGTCCCCCACTATTGGGAGGGCACTGTCAAACTTGGTGTACACCAAGCAAAACCTTTTTTCCATAGGATTGATCAGTCAAATCCATTTTTGAAAATATTGACTTTAATTCTACTTTTGTCTTGTTTGAATGGTGAAATTGACACTATTAAATTTTGAGAAATAAGAAAATTTTATTTTGACAAACCATTAGAAAAGATTTTTTTTTTTTAGCAATAAAAAATTTATTTTCACAAAATATTAGAAAACAATATTTTTTCCAACTTTATCGTTGAGTTCCAAAAATATATTTACCTTTAAAATCGTCCTTCCTACAATAGTTATGAAACCTAACTAAAGCACCATGTTAGTGAGTGATTGNTTTTTTTTTTTTAGCAATAAAAAATTTATTTTCACAAAATATTAGAAAACAATATTTTTTCCAACTTTATCGTTGAGTTCCAAAAATATATTTACCTTTAAAATCGTCCTTCCTACAATAGTTATGAAACCTAACTAAAGCACCATGTTAGTGAGTGATTGGTGCAATTAACAGGCCACTAGTTCAATCGACAAGTCACCATCAGGTAAAATATTAAACAATTATATATATACACAAAAAAAGAGAGCATAAATTTAGAAGTTAAAAGCGTATCCTAATTGAAAAATTCATACTTTAAATGTTTTGAATTTCTAAAATTATCACAATTCATACTTTAAGTGTATCCTAATAATTTTTCAGAACTTACTATTTCAACTTTGCATTATTTTAAGACAAATAAATATTTAAAAGAGGAAATTGCCACGAAAATTATCATAACTAACTGAAGTAGAAGTTGAAACTATTCATTTTTTTTTTTTTGGAAAAAGTCCCTTTTTTTTACTATGCCCAAAATATTCATGGACTTCACCTAAAAATGACTTGAGAGAATAACCTCCCTTTCTCCATCCCTTTTTGCTTGTGAAAACTACATTGTCTATCACCAGATATTTGACCTTAAATCACAACTTTCGCTCCAATGAATTTCTAACAACTTAGAATGGTAATATTTTTTCATTATTATTATTGTGCTTGGTGCTCGTGTCTTTCATATTGTGTCATAGTTTCGATGTGTACTTGAAAGTGTAAAGCAGACAGCACGCATTCAAAATATATTTATTTTGTTATGCATAATGTTGAATGATATTCACTTCGTAACATGACTTCTTTCAATTTTTTTGTACTGTTTGTAATATTTTAGTGGTCGATATGGGAATTTAAGACTTCGAATGTGAGAAGGAGATGAAGAAACTATATGTTCGAGGATAACACGAATCCTCTGTAGACCGTATGGAGAAATTTTATTGCCCATTATCGAAAATCCATCAAATTGTCCATTTTCGTTGCAACTGAAAAACAATGCACACATTCAACGACACTATTGAAAATATAGAAAATTGATGCGGACATTTGTAGAAGAATCTATCAGTTTTACCTGTTTATTATTGGTTGTATTGGTCAATTTGTGGCGGTGTGATATTGGTCCTTATTGAGAGGGTGAACATAGACGATGCATGGTTTCTAAAACCTAATTTGGCAATTGGAAATGGAGTGAAATATTATCGAATGCTCCGAATGATTTTTTATAGGAATAACTCAAAACAGGGTTCATCCATAAATTGTACAAAAGGTTAACTTTGTAAAAGGTCAAACTTCTGTAAAAGTTAAATAACAATATGTGCATTACACTTGATTTTATTATAATATGCAAATTCTAAAGAAGTGTTAGTTTTCATTTTAAGTCAAGCTGTCATTTAGTAACACCGTCGCAGTTAGTACAAACTACAAAATAATGAATGTAAATTTTAAAGATATACTTTATGTGATAAATTGTTGGTTAAAAAATTATATTATACATTAATGAAACGGACCAAAAATATAATGTTTTTGGAAAAAAACTTGATATATCTGAAGCTGCCAAATTTCTGAGCTGTTTTCTTCTCGCTATACATTGCACCATCTCATGTCCAAATTGTAGAAGTTTATATGCTAAACCAAAATGTTTTTGTCATGCATTTCAATTTCATTCATTTATAGGATCATTGCATCAATTCAAAGTTTAGTTAATGCATTAATAAGATTGACTTTTGAGGTACACCAACAAATTTGAAAAATGTTTACTATTACATACAAGTTATTAAGCTTCCAATTAATAACGAAGTTCATGTAATTCATAATTTTTATCAACTTTTTAACCACACATTTCATCAATTTATTATTATTTTTTTTTATCAAAATTCACACAAAAAGCCATGATAGATGATAAAAAAACAAGATTTTTATGGAAAAGGGGACACAATTTTTTCATTTATCAACTAAATTGAAGATTAATTGCTTGTTTGTTTTTATAAACTTTTCACGTGATTCACTATTTTTATCAGCTTTTCATAAACTCATTTCATCGACTTACATCAAAATCAGCTAAAACTTTCATCAGCTTTATCAAACAACCAACACAGACATTTTTAGCTAGAGGGTACAATCGAACTTGAAAAAATATTGTGAAAAAATTCGATATCTCATTATAATTGTTTTATATGTATTCTTATACTTTAATAACGTTCCACAACTTATATAAACAATAAATTAAAACAAGAAAACAAAGATTTATGTTTAAAGAATTTGTTTATAACTAATACAAACAATCTATTAAAAATCAATTCAATTAGTCGGAATTGCAATGATAGACGAGGCCATCAGTGACGTAATAAAAATTACTTTGCCGCATTGTTAGAGCAAATTGGTAGCAAACAAAAAAAAAAAGGTTACAAGTAGTTGAAATTTTGATTGAAAAGTGAAGATTTGTAGTAAATGTGGAAATTTGTGGAGAAATTATAGACAAAATTTGAAAATTATAAAGGTTAGAATTTTGGTAAAGAGGGTGAGAGAGAAAGTTGAGACAGAGTGTGTATGTTGTGATTTTGTTAACAAAAAAAAAA
>CAIGRN010046999.1:0-10941 GCA_903798345.1 Fraxinus anomala
CTTTCCTTTTTCTTTTTTATTTTTCTTCTCCCATTTGATGTTTAAATAGATAAGTTTTTATAATCTCCAATAAAAATTTCATAAATAGAATGATCCTTCAATACTAGAAATGATCTCTCGTCCACAATGGACATGAGTTATAATGTCCATTTGTTGATGTAACGTTGTCACATTAACAAGTCAAACTTTTTTTTCTTTTGAAAAATAAAGAAAAAATATGTTACGTCAGTGGTGGGCAATTGTCCTCCCGTCCAATGTAAGCAGGAGATCAGTTTTGCTTTTAATATATAATGAAACGTAATAATATTTAATCAAACTAGTACTTAACACAAGTTTGTATGATAGTCTCATAACTATCAAATTGTCAAATACATAAACGTGGATTATAACTTTATTTGATAATGGACTGATGTTAAGAATATAACATAATGTCAAGACTTCAACAGTTGGTCAACTCATACCCCAATGATTATAATGGAGTCATATGTGGTTCACTTAACTAGATCCTATGTTTCTAGGACTTGTAAACCATGTGGGATGCGGATCACCGTTAAACCCACGGTTCAAAAAAATAAAATAAAATGTGAATTCAAATATTGAAAGAATAGATTGGAGATTCAAGTGCATTGTGTTAGAACTTGGATATATTGTAGTCACTCGTGTTATTATGTGTTTTGTCCTTTTTGGTAATTTTATTTTGGTATTTCTTTAGTAAATAAATTTGGAATTCGATTCCATTTATTGCAAATTCATATGAAGATTAGAGCTTTTAATTTTTGTCATTATCGTTATCTTTCTTTAAAAAAAGGGTTGTATGCTAATGAAATTCAATTTTCAAATAATAAAAATTCAGTGAGACATTTTCTCGCAACTTTCTCTCTTTCTTGACATTCGTGAACAAATCCACAAATATAAACTCTAAAAGAAAGTTTATAACCCTGATTTTGAACGACAGAGGATGCTGGTAATATTTAAAGGGAAAATTGCAGTCGCAGTCTGAAATTTTTTCCTTTTTTTACAGATTTTACCTCAACTTTCACTTTGTGCCACCACATGTCCCAAACCTTTCAAAAATATGCAGTAGATGTCCAAATGGATGAAAATATTTGGCCGTTAGTCAACCTGAAAAATTAAAAAGGGGGATATTTTGACCATTTAAACAAGGGGCATTTATGTCCATACAGTAATTTCCCTTTAAAAACAATAAATAAAAGAAAAAAAAAATCACCATCTTCTTCAAACACCATCCTTCCCCAACACCAAAATCATGCCTTCAACCGTCACTGTGGCCGTCGCAAACGCCACCACCATGGCTATCATCTCAAACAACAATTCTCAACACCAATGACCCAACAATTTTCTTCTAATTGCTTGAAACAAACAATATTTTCCAAGCCAAAAACAGTGGAATGAACCCAGCAACTTGGAGAAGGTAAATTGAACTCGTCAAAATGGAAAATAGATGCGCCTTGTTGAGGGGGGTTCGAGAATGGGTGGTCTGCGATCTTGACTTCCATTGCCGGCGTCGAAAAATGGTTCAAAAAGCTGCATTCTCGTTGAGTTCGAAAAATGGACCTGCAGATTCTGATTTGTTGCATTATTTGATGTTAGAAGACCATGGACAGGGGCGACACGACAAGTAGAATCCACCTATGACATGGGTAATCTGTGGGTATCACCGGAGGCTGTGTCGCCAATATTTGTGAGCACGAGTAGGTGGTTTTGAATTGTAAATCCGGCCAACTCAGAAAGCGTTGATGCCTGATGTTGGGTGGTTTGAGTAGAGGGCAGTGAGGGCTTTCTAGTGTTATGGTTGTCTGGTGATTTGGGTGGTGGTTGGCCGGAGTAGAGTGATTGGCGGTGATAGTGGCAAGTCGGGGTGAAGATGAGAGATAATAAACAATTTTTTTTATATTTAATATGGTGAATAACAAAATTACCATTTTACCTATTTTAAATTTGGTAAAAAACAACTCGTTTGCTCAACTAACGGTCTCTGTTGCATATTTTTGAAAGGTTTTGGGTTTATGATGGTCCAAAGTGAAGATTGATGTAAAGTTTGCAAAAAACGAAAAGGTTAGGGACCGTTGCTACAATTTTCCCTTATTGAAATTGTAAATTAAGTGAAGTAACTTCAAACAAAACCAATAAGAAGTGCTATTTTCATTTTCTCTATAATCCAAGTACGTTGAGCCCCCGTTTGAGTCATATTAAAATTTTTATTCACATTTTTCTACTCATTTTTAACCACACATTCGTCAATAAAATAATATTTTTCATCATATCAATAATTTTTCTTTCTTTTTCAACCATACATTCTCCACTAATCTATTATTCCAAAATACATTTTTCTAAAATAATGTGACTCAAACACACCCTGACTTAATTAAATTTTGGATTTTACTAGACAAGGCAAGGCAATGCTGGGGTAGGCTAGGCTAGGCCCAACTTAGAAGTTAATCTTGTTTTTAGTTTTTGAAGGGTTGAATCTTATCTAAGCATAAACTCGTTAATTATGTTTTAAGATGTTAGTTGTAGTAACCGCAATACGAGGATGAGAACTTGGTTGAAACAAAGTAAGCTTCCGTTTGGGCCCCTTTTTTTCTCATTACATTTCATTTTCTACGGTCAAACAATGTGGGATGCGGGACCCACTAACACATGCACTTCAAATTTTTGTACGTCTTTGTAGGTGGCAAGTGAATTCTCAATTTTTTATTCCCTTCCATCTAAGCTACAAATGACAATATTGCCCCCCAACCTTTCTGTCAAAGTTAAACACCACAGTTGGAATAAATGAGGTGGGAATGGGGGACACACGTAAATTACATGATATCAGCAATTCCCGAGCTTTGTCATTTCTGTTAAAACATTACAACAAATACGAAATTCTATTCCATTATAATCGTTGGCCCGGGTCCGAAATTTTTTTAAGGTTTTAAGCAAATAATTACCGCCAATCGATCGACTACTTAACTTAAGGTTTGTGTTATATAATCACGTAATGTTTGCCACATGACGCTTTCGTCCGCAATGGCGTCTTCCTCGGCTGCAATTTCGTCATCCTCATCTGGTAAGTCCACCTCAATTTCCTCATCATCAACTTCCTCTGTAGTACGAAACCCTTCGTTGAGTTGCCCGTTTCGTCATAAGAAATTATGAACTCCCATTGATGCCACGACGACAGTGGTTTGCACTCGAAACGAATAACTGGGCATTCTATCGAGTATTTTCCATCTCTACTTCCAAACACCAAACGTCCGCTCAGTAACGTTACGACATGATGAGTGATGGAAGTTGAATCTTTCGCGGGCATTTCGAAATCGGCGTCTGCCACCATCGTGATCTCTAAATTCCTAAAAGTAATAACGTACGTCTGACCCTTTGTACGGAGCCATGTATCCCGGTCTATGTGCAAAATAGGAGTCCACTAGGTAGTACTTCCCGATTGCCGGTTGCGAAAAATGTATGTTTGGTTCATGCACAGCTCGAGCCAGTATGTGGCTATCGTGCATGGTTTTCGTTATCCCGGGCAAAACGAATGTAAAGCACAAGTTGAAATCACAGGCGGCCAACACATTCTGAGTGGGTATTCCTTTTCGTCCGATGAAATTAATCCGTTTACATCGCGATAGCACGGCCCGCACATGTGTCCAATCAATAGCATCAATGCAATCTTGTGCCGTGGTGTTGGGGATGCTCGTTACCAAACAAATATTATAACCATGTTACGATTTCAAAAGGAAATGAACACTTACACAACAAAATTATACCTGAAAAAATGAATAACGTTCGGGATCAAGGTGATGATGTGCTACGCCGTGGTTGTAGTTTTTATGCGGTCGAATCGTGTTCGTGGCCAATGCAGTGACACTATGGAGCACACACTTGAAGTAATAGGCAATGGTCTGCAACGAATGACTGAACAACGTTTGCACCTGTCGATAACCCTTGTCGTGTGCCATTATGCACAAAAACATATCAACATGTTCATACATATCTATGTTCGTACTGCTTTCTAAGTCGTAATGGTCTCGAAGAATATGTGTAACGTGTCTGAACATTGGTGGGTACATTCGGAACTCTTGAAAGCATGTTTGCGGATACACATGCATATTCTGTAACATAAAAATATGGCCGCTTCGTGAAGTGGGAAATAAGTATCGGTGGCCCGGGTGTAATGTTAGGTACTGGCGAACCATGCGTTCAGTGATCCGACAATATTGTAGCCATGTTCATATATCCGCCTCCAACTGCTGCAGTACGTCTTCATCCGACCCGTCTTCGAAACAGGTGTTCGACCCGAGATTACAATCTGTATCGGAGGACGTCGTCTCACTTGAGGCTTCTGTCATCTCGCTCTAGTATAGAAATTTGCAAAAGAAATTTTTTTCTTACTGCTTTTGGAGCATACAAACACATAATGCTAACCTTTTTTTGCTTTCTGCCTTAACTCAATATATGCTGGAAGAACATCATCTTCCACTTTATAGACCGATAGATGGAAACGTATTCCAACAATTTCTAGCTAGTCAATGCCAACCATGATGGATTTCATATCACATGCATACATAAAGTTTGAAATTGATTCCCTGCACAATGTAGGGAATATATTCTCTTACTTATAGCTTCTGACATGATTTCAAGAAAGGGTAATCTATAATAGGAGTGACACTAACGAGCTAGCATAGAATTCGTACCCTGCACCTCGTTCATGAGAAATTGAAAATTGCGAGACTCGCAACGTCTGGAAAAGAGACATGTTTTAAGTTGTACAAGCCATATGTAAAACTATATAAATAATGAAGAACACAAACTAGAGTCATATTTATGACAGAAACATCAAGCATTTACCGGATTTCGAAACCAGGAATTTTGTCGCGTTCGAAGCAATACGCAATCCACTTGAACCTCAACTCCGGAGTTTTAGAGGCAGAATAAGCTATACAGTTGGTAGATTTCCGTAAGAACCACAACGCGAACAAGTGCAGTTCATCCCCAGCTACAACGAGGCTAGTCGAAAGTAAATCGTCTATGCACTCGTGGAGGCTCATTCCACCCTCATCTCTTACCTGAATGACGGAGGCAATCTCCTTTGAAGCATAAGCAAGGTTATCCACTGACTCAGAAACCTCTCTAGTATCGAACGTCTTCCTCTTTCCTTTTGCTTGTTTAGCTTTGCGTTTATCGCTGCATCGCATGAGGGAAATGTTCATCGAAGAGTTCGCTCGACCCTCTGTCGGGCCTTTGCTGGAATCGGTTGTTTCAGTGTTGATCGACAACTTGTCATTCTAATCATCCGTGTCACTATCGTTGCCAACATCAAACCCACGTTGAGATAATTTTGTTGGTGTAAGTGCGTACTTCATGGAGTCACAACTATCTCCGAATAGTCGGTTGTACATGTGGTAAATCTCAGTGTTGTCTTTATCTTTGAACTTCCCATACCGAAGGTTCTCCTGCAATGGAACATGAAAGCAAGTATCATGAAAATGAATATATCTTGGGAGTTGTCAAATGAAGTATAGCTTGTCCAAATAGAAAAAAAATTCACTGAAGAGGTCAGGTGAAAAAAAACTTACACAATTATTCTGAACTTATCCTAATACGGTACAAGGTTAGTGGGTTACATGCTCAGCTTTATTGCATCTAATAGCAACCTCATACCAACAATTAGTTCATAATAATGAGAAACATATGAAAGTAAAAACCAGTGCAATGCTCAGATGCCTGCAGTAATTTTACTTCGGATAAGAAATGAGTGGACTCCATAGATAACCATTATCTTATCAGCAAATATTTTTGCGCTTTCTAAAGACTAATATCCTAGTTAATATAAAGAAGCTTTATACACAGCAAAATAGAAACGGTTTATTTTTATTCCGTACAATCATTTACAAATTTTTTTTTTGATTGAACACTTAAATACATTAAGATCACAAGAACCATTTCAAATAGTTATCCAGATATACCACAATGTTGTTGAAGATAGTGTAGTAGTAATAGGCGCCAACCACCATATAATTCATAAGTCATATTCATGGCTAATTACTGTTTCTTCACGAATGAACAATAACCAAGAATTATATTATGCAGTACATCCGTGGGATGTGCTGTTTAATTTTCGAATGCGAAATGTGTCAACACGAAAAATGTATATGGAAAACAAAAGAAGAAAGAAAAATAGAAACAGTGGAAACAATGTATGAAATGCGACCGAACGAGGGTTCACATACGAAATAATGTACTACGTTGCTATTACATTCTGAACAATTTTTGACAAGTGTTCTTTACCTTAATTTTATGCTTCCACCACCAGTCTGGGGCATCAATTCTTCCTCCCTTGCTGAGACGCATGCAATTCCCGTGCATTGAAGAAGCTCGAATAGTAGTTTGTGGTCTATACGCATGGAGCCCCAATGATTCTTGAGCTGGGTGATGCTCCAGTCCTTCCAGGCATTTTTGTTGAACAAGTCGCGTATACGTTCCCAACCAGTTGTGGATAAGCACTTTTCCCTACGATGGCCCTCAGCAGTGACATGTTCCGTGGCAGCTACGAAGATCTTCTACTCACGCGGTTCCCACCTAGCACACCGTCGTGTCTCTGCCTTCCTTAAGAGATTTGGGTTTGACTATGCACCCTGCACCTCGTTCGGATTTTGTGTCGTGTACGTCTACAAGGTTACATAAAGAATATATGAACAACAAAAAAGTCCAATTGCAAACAACTGGAACAACAACAAGTGTTCCTAAAATTGTAGGCAAATATCTTTTCAATCGAATAGCCGTGTGGTTATGGAAAGTAAGAAGAAGACATCCATGGGCCCATGTTCCCGCACAAGAAATTTAACAGTGTCCATTAGTATTTCGCACATGATATCCCTTCTGTTTCTTGTGGCTTGCAGAAACAATTTCTGAAAAAACAAATCTGGAAATAAAAGCTTACCATGTTGCTTGGGTAATAATCCCAGCCTGCGCACTCGTTTGCCTTGAATATTGCAGCATATCTACATCGAGCTGAAGTGAGATGGTATTCCTCTTAGTATGAGCATCTATAGGCTTTGCAGCTTCTCGTCGAAAGAAGAGATGGTAGCCCACAGTCGAGATTTTCTTAGTTTGTGAGTTTTACCTTTGGGTAGTTGATATAACCAGTGAGGCAACGCCCATTTTTTCCGTTTTAGTGCTTCAGGCGCCGTATTGCTATAGGTGGGGGAAGGAAATGGGTCTTTACTAGTGTAAGGGCAGTTGTGGAAATATGAAAATGAGATAGATGGTATTTTTGTCTTAGTTTTGCCAACGGTGGTATTTTCTTTCAGAAGGCTGGACACGTCAGTTGATTGATTGAAACAAGGGGCTGACTGGTTGGTTTATGGGAAAATGTGAAAATTAAAATGTAATGAGGAAAAACGGTGCCCAAACGAGGGCTAAAAATGAGTAGTTCGATTGAGATTTTAATAAAAGTCGAGGGGTAAAAAAAAGTAATATATTCTACATGTTATCTTAGAACGCACTTCCAATACATTTTATGAATTGATACATAGGTGACATGCAAATTGAAAGATTACGAATGGATATATGGTCTTGATGACTAATGAATATTAATCTCCAATGAAAACTATCCATAACCCGTTAACGTTGTCCATGAATCTTTTATTTTTTCTAACATAAAAATAAAAATAAAATGACATCTAAATGTGCATAAAAAATATAAATCATACCGATTAAGCATATCTAATAAAACTTTTGAATCTAAAAAGATCTCTAAATATTAAAATAATCATTCTTTTCTATCGCCATGTCAGATTGACTAAGTCGACATCAGTTATCATTAATCTCATGTTTGGTGGAGATTAAAATCAAATTTTTAGTAGATTTTGATAAAAGTTTATTAAATGTGTAATTGAAAAGTTGTGAATCTCATAAAATATGTGGTTAAAATTGATTTTTTACTCTTGACTTAAATTAAAATTTAGATTAAAATCGCTACCAAACATGGGCTAAGTATTGAAAATGCTCTTATACCATGTATTCCTTAAATATTCTAGCCTTCCATACTCTTGAATTATTTTTATCAATGCTTAGGAAAGCCCTACACTTCAAGTTAAATAAAATCGAACTTAATAAGATAATAAATTAAATTCTTTATATTAATATTAACTAATATTTTCTCACTTTCAAAAAAACATTTGTTTAAGCTAAAAGTACTCAAAAGTAAAAAATGGGGTTTTTCTTTATATGAATTATTGTTGTCCACTTACATGACTTGGTCGATTTTCTTAACGGCTAAGTTCTATGGATAAATACTTTTGGTCAATTTTAAACCGAACCAAATACCAACGGCTGAATTTTGATTAAGACGTTAGTGGACATTAACAAATTAAACCTACTGCATGTTGAATTCAATTTGAATTTTTTATTTAATGTTTTTTAATCATAGAGAAAATAATTAAATAATTATATTTACATTCACTTGAATGCTTATGAATTATCATATTCGTTTATAAGACGTGCCCTTTTTTCCACCACTACTCTTAATAGGATACTTCTTTTTACTTTTTATGCAATTTTCGACTTATAGTTAGTCATGGGCGAATCTACAATGAAGGCAATGAGGTCTGTTACCCTCACACTAAATTTGAAATTCAAGATTTTCAGGAAAAAAAATTCCTTATAATTTTCAATTTTGCCTTACAATTAAAATTTTGTGAAATTTGTCTCCACAAATCTACTCTCCTAGTTCCGCCCCTATGGTTAGTAACTTGGGTTTTTTTTTTTTTGACCAACAACATTAATTATGAAAGCAGAGTAGTTGAAGGTTAGCCAAACATTTGTTTATATATTCCTGTTTCTTCATCGACTCTCATCATATTAGTAGATTAATGTAGTTAATANTTTTTTTTTTTTTTTTTGACCAACAACATTAATTATGAAAGCAGAGTAGTTGAAGGTTAGCCAAACATTTGTTTATATATTCCTGTTTCTTCATCGACTCTCATCATATTTAGTACATTAATGTAGTTAATATGACCTAAGTTTTTTAGTTAATTGAAATTGACATATGCATACCAATTATAAAAGTATACAAGGACATTTACATAGCAATTATGAAAATATATAAGGTAAGACTTGAGAGAAGATCTTTTCAAAATGATGAATAGACTTTTTAACATTCATCAACAACCTTGCATCATAAAACTTGCAATTTAATTAAAATAATTTTTTACATCCACTTTATAATTCATTGCAAAGTTTCATCTATGTTAATTACAAAGAAACCTTGCCAATAAAATTTCCCCAGTTGTTCTATAGATTGTTTTTCTTTTTTTTTTTTTTTTTGAGGGAGAAAGTGATGGTTGGCGGTAGCAACTAATGGTGTTGGTAGAGGTAGTTGCTGTCAATTAACTTTATCGACTCTTTAATCATATATTTCATTATTCTTTATCAAAATTTATTAAAAATTTGATTTTAACAAATAGGCTTAATAATCGACTTTATCATTTAATCTACATCACAAGTCTCAATGGACAAATAGCATTATTCATACCAAGTACTCGGCCTTTAACAAAAATAATTTCATTAATTTTTTGTAGTATTGTGGAACTAGAATATAGCCTAATGGGCATAGTTATAAAACCCGACCAGATAATTGGCCGCCCGAACCTTTGACCGGGCCAAGCATATTAATTTGATAGGAATATACTTGACTCGGTCAAAAACGAGTTTTGATCGAGTTACTAGCGATTTAATCAGTCCGATTGACCGATTTGATTGGGTTTTGAAATCCACTTACAAAATTTTGGATCCAAGAAAATTGAAAATTGGATCTTTAAGGAAAATAATTGGTTCCTTACCACTTGAACATAAACCGTTTTAATATTATTTATGTGCAATAAATTATATTTATTTAATGAATCATTTTATATGTTTTATAAGAATTTTTTTTTTAAAAATTTTGATCCAACTTTTTACTTTATTTTATAGATCTAAATAATTAGTGAAAAATACATTAAAAATTTTAATTTTGCTCCTAAAAAAAATTTATACTTTATATTTTTGTAGGTTTTTATGCAATGACCCACCAATTGAACCACCGGATCACCGATTGAATCACTAATCTATTAACCCGCTGCATTGTCTGAGTCTGTGTTCGGGTCGAATCTGACAACTATGCTGGTGGAGATCAAAATTAATTTTTTAGTAGATTTTAATAAAAAATGATGAAATGTGTGATATAAATTAATTGTTGAGTGCTGAGTTTAACTTAAACTGAAATTAAAATACGAGTTTTAATTTTCACCAAACAGCGAATAAGATCATTTTATGTAATTTACATAATTCTTGCTGAACGCTATATATTTAACCCATTGATATATCATGGTAGGAACCCACAAAAGCCAGTAAACAAACAACCAAAAAAGCAAAACCCCTCCTCCTTCATCTTCTTCCACAAACTCTCTTTCTCTGCTTCTTCACCTTCTAGAGGGAGAGGGAGAGAGAAAGGGGTGAGTGAGTGCTGACACACACGTCGGCGTACTATAGAACCAGGCCCTTCGATTCATCTTTCCTTTCTCAAATTCCAATTCTCATTCCATTTCTTGATTGATTGATTCTACCTTTTTACTTTCTCACTGATGTAACTTCTTCGCTTACCTCCCACGGCATTCCATTGGAGAGAATCACCAAAAAAAGCAAAGAACAATTTCTACTAGGTTTTTCGGAGTAAACTATAATTTTTTTCCAATAAACTCCCAATTCTCTTCAATTTCAAATTAGAGAAGAAGAAAAATATGATGTGGATTATGAGATTCTCTGGGTTTTTCTCAGCAGCAACGATGATGATTGTGCTCTCTCCTTCACTGCAATCCTTCCCTTCGATTGAATCCTCCTTCAAATTCTCCTTTCGAAAGGCTCCAGCATTTCACAATGCCGATCAATGTAATT
>CAIGRN010047007.1:0-13228 GCA_903798345.1 Fraxinus anomala
AAATTATTTTTTTAACGCTAGATTGATATATATAAATAAATTTCCTCATAATTTTGTTTTTTAACGTTATTAAAAACAATTCATAAGGAAAAAATAGATTTGCCTAGCCCAGGTCTAAATTCGTCTCGGGATATATGTGGATCTCAACTTTATCTATATCAACTAATCTGATTAAAACAACTTTATATTTTTCTTTCTATATTTCTTGACAAACCAATTTTGAGCTACCATGTTGCAATGCATGAGACAAGAGCTCGAACGTAGGGATAGGGATATAAGGAGAAAGGAGGGCTATATTTGTTGAAGATAAAAAGTGAGAAAGATGATATTACGAGATGAAAATGACGTAAAGAAGGCAAGTTACTCCAATGGGACATCAATTTAAGACTTTTAAAGGAAACCTGCCCTGGTCTTAATTTTTTTCAACAATTTTGTGCCCAAAATGGAATTGTGCTACCTACAAGTTTGGCCTTAAAAGAAAATTAATTGACCAATGCATGCTTATTAGTTCTTTGCTACAGTTTTTTCTTAGATTAAATTAANAACAATTTTGTGCCCAAAATGGAATTGTGCTACCTACAAGTTTGGCCTTAAAAGAAAATTAATTGACCAATGCATGCTTATTAGTTCTTTGCTACAGTTTTTTCTTAGATTAAATTAATATTATTGCTATTGATTTTTCTTAGATTTATTTGATGTTGTCTTTAGTTTTGTTTTTCTATGTGTATACTTATTGTTGACCTCTGAATTTTGTTGAGATCTAGTGCGTCAACAAATATCGCCTCCATTTCTTTCGAAACTTTTTACTTGTGCACTTGAAAAACATGTGTTAGATGCACTCGATCAAAGCCTCTCCAAATACAAAAGGACAAGATGTCGCAATTGTACGCATTTCGATACTCAAGTCAGTCCAAAAGGACAATGAGAAATATATTGGGCTTGGAAGTGATGCTTAAGGTTAGAAAATATTAGAGTCGGGTTTATATTGTAGAAGAAATGTCAAAAGTGTTTATTACTTTTGAGTGGTACTAAATGAGAATATTTATAGGCATGAAAAGGAAATTGATGTTCACTGGTCAAGTTCCATCAGGTCACGATGTTGCATCATAGGCATCAATAAATCAATGATTCTACATGCTATCCTAGGCTGATAAAAGAATGTATGCAACGAACATTTTCAAATAACGTCATATTAAACACTTCTCGCACGTCTCCTTGCCATTAGAAATTTAGAACGTAGCACGCATTTGGCATCCCTAGAGCATCACCACAACGGCACGACCTCAGATACCAAATGCTCAATCTTATATGGCTAAGGGTGGTGACTCTTCTCATCGACTTAGAGCCAGGTGTTGACGCTCCTATTGCAAGCTAAATCGCCTTTGACACATTGGGTGGCGAAGCATTGGGTTGTGTCTTCAATGCTCTAAGAAGCAATGGTCGGCGAGGCGATGGATGCTCCTTCATCACCTCGAAGTATGATAAAAATGGGTCTCCGAAAATGCTTACGTAACGCTTATCTTAATTGGCAGCCGCATAACTTGCCACGTAGGTAGAAGCGTAGCACCAATCATTCGAACATCTCTTCTTTTTGAAGACTAGATAAATTTTAAAATTATTGTTACATTCAAGTAGACTAGATTAGATATAATAGAACAAAAAGACATCACATAAAATTCATTAATTAGTCCATTTAATTATGTTCAATTCAACGTCTCAAATTAATGTACAACCAACGTATGGTATTGCCGAATTAATTGAGGTGTTGCAGCTGCCACACAACACAAAGGACAGAGAGTGGAATTACTATTGATATATCATACCATCTTTGTGTGGTTTTCCACATGAAAAGGAAAACTTGAAAGGGACCCTTCCATTCTCTTCTTTTTTCCACACTTCAATCCTTTTCCAACTAGCAAAAAATTAAATTAAGGTTACATCATAAATCAGAAAATAGTACTGTCTGAATTATTCACCCCACCCCACCCCACCCCACCCCACCCCACTCCAGTTGGACTGCCTTTTCAAGAAAATAAAAAATTTCCCAGTTTTTACTTTTATTGGTTAGCACAATCCTGAAATTTATGTAGTCAGTGAATTTAAGTGTTAATAAATCAATGTTGATCTTCTCATATTTTTCTGTTCCTATTAACTTTCCCCTCTAGGCATCTTTATCTTCCAGTAATTTAAATTACCATCATTTTCTTGCAAGAAAAAGGATAAATTATTAACGAAAATAATTGATTTTTTTTTTTTGTCATTTTGTATAGGATTATTTCTTTATTGAAAAGTGTAAACAGTAATTTAAATTACCATCATTTTCTTGCAAGAAAAAGGATAAATTATTAACGAAAATAATTGATGTTTTTTTTTTTTTTTTGTCATTTTGTATAGGATTATTTCTTTATTGAAAAGTGTAAACTTTTAAAAAGTTGGAGTATTATTTATATATATACTTTCAATTTTTTCAAAGGTCATATTATTTTTTGAAAAAATTGCATATTTCATCCTCAACCTTTTAGAAAAACTAATATATGCACCCAACCTTTTATATTGGCACCACCCGGTTCCTAGCCTTTTGGGAAATAGGCAGAGTTGGTCCCTTTACATGTTTTCATCCATTTTGACCATTACAATAGATTAAAATGACAAATTTTCTGCTCTTTAAATAATTAAATAAGGATTGCATTTGAAGTCCCAAATATTTCCAAAAAGTGTTGAGGGTCCCAAATTATTTTCGGGGCGCTGTGATCCCAAATGTTGCCAAAAAAAGTTAAGAATGGACTTTCATTTGACTAATATCAAGAAGGGCAAAATGATCTCTCTCTACATTGTTAACTAAAACAATTGAAATGATTGAAATAGAGAAACAAAAAATTTAAAAAGCAAGAAAATAAATAATTGTTTCTCTATTTTAAATGTCCTAGTTTATAATATATCATTTTGTCCTTTTTAATAATAGTCGAGTGAAAGTCCATTCTTAAAATTATTTTTTTGTTGTTGCAACGTTTGGGATCGTGGTGCCAAAAATGAAAGTTTGGAACCCCCTGCACTTTTTAGAAAGGTTTAGGACCCACAACACTTTTCAGAAATATTTGGAACTCCAAATGCAATTTATTCTTTTTATTGTTAAAGATTTGGCAAAAATTGTCATTTTATGCTACATTAAGGGATAGAAACCATGTAAAGGAACCAACTCGGCCTATTTTCCAAAAGGTTGGAAATGATGGTGCCAATAGAAAAAGGTCAAGGGCATATCTCAGACTTTTAGAAAGGTTGGTGATGAAATATGTAATTTCCCCCCTTTTTTTTTTGTAGTATTTTAAGGTGTAAAGATTAAATATGTAATTCTACCTTCTTCTTTTGTTTAGTATTTCAAGATGTAAAGATTCGATAAATGGGTAATGACATCTGGACTAACAATTTTCACTTGTTATTACTCAATGCGTCGGATAATAAATAGAGTCCAGTGTTGTCGGTGGGAATCGCCATTGTAACTAAGAACATTTTCATGGAAAAAGTTCGTCAAAAAATAGTTGGACATCCCTCTTGAAAAATGATTTGTTCTTGAAAAACAACTAGTGAAAGCCCCAAAAGTTGGAAAGATCATAAGTTTTTTAAAGGAAAAATGATTTCAGATTGTGATGTCTCTCCCAAGAGGATAAAAAAAAGCCCTAATGAAGAGGTTTCAAAAGTAGCAGCGCAAGTGGGTTGACGTCGCCCCCACCACCACTACCATAGGCGTGGTAGGATGAGAGTAGTTGCTCAATTCACCCGGGAGATAGCAACCATGACTGCTAACATGAGAAATATTACCCACCAAAACATGGCTATATAAGAAATTCTCATGCAAATACAAGGCCGTAGAGGACTTCCAATTCCCCCTTTTGCACCGCAAGGATACTACCTGCGTGGATGAAGTCCAAAGTCAGAAGGCCCCATCCCCCAAGCAGGCTAGGGAAGTTAGCCCACTAAAAGTGAAGTGAGAGTTGATATTTCCTCAAACTATGCTTCTGGTTGACCCACCGAAGCCCAAATTGACATGGAGATTATTTTTCCCTCGAAAATACAAGCCATAATACATGCTACAAAGGTCTGTTAGTGCGTTTGATAGAATCAGCCTCGTGAGAATCAAGTATAGGCGATCTCAGCAACCTCATGCACCTTGAAAAATACGCTACAACCATTACCTCATACGACCCAACAATTGGAGGAAAGGTAAGGTCATGCCTCTTGTGCTGCCTCGCCTAGAAATAGGCGCCGCATGAAGGAGGAAATGGTAAGAGATCAGGCAGACCTATCTCATCCTCCACCCAGATATTAGGCTGATGAAGAGGAAGACTCGAATGAACCCAAAGATCTTGTGACATCGATGATGATGACGAAAATTTGCCTTTTTTCACAAGAACTGAGAAATGCTCTTGTCCCGAGTCACTATGTGCTGCCAAATATACCAAAGATGATGGAAGAGGTGACTCGGCTAAGTACCTGAACAGTTACAAAACATACATGAGCCTGAAAGGCGCCACCCTCGCGGTCAAATGCTTGGCCTTTTACCCGACCTTAAACGTAGCAGTAGAAATTGGGTACATTAGGTTATCCCAGGGAGTATTCTGAGCGAACCAGGCTTTAAAAGTACGTTCCTAAAGCGATTCACTGTAAGTGAAGAAGGAGTGGCTCATATCCAACGTCTCCAGGACATGAGGCAACAGCTTGGGGAGATGTTAAATAGCTTTCTATCCCGCTTTACTGATGAGATGACATATTATGTACAAGTCACTGACTGGAAGGTGTTGTCGCACGGGGCGGGCTAAATATGAACACCCTCTTTTGAAGAGATGTACAAAATTAGGACCCCACTAGCAACAATGCTCTACTAGAAATGGTGAGACGACAGATCATCAACGAAGAGTTGATTGATTACCGAAATAGATCCATCAAGGGTATTTTAACCTACAGAGACAACGTGGAAGATGACCCATATCTCACCTAATGGGCCACCAAGACCACAAATGGAACCGGCTGGTAACAAAATTGTTCCCAACGCTAGGCAAGCACTTGTCATGGCTACATTGAACACCCACATTAGTAATGAGGATGCAATTCCTAGAAATGGGCCGAACATCCCTCAATTTTGTACCTGCAATCATTCTTATAGTCATGACACAGTAGACTGTAGAGACATAGCCCAAATACCCTAGGCAGATGAACACACAGAATGATCAAAGAAATGATCGTTCTCCTAGGAGCATGCCCCCTCCCAGGCATGATCAAAAGCCAAGGCGTGAAGAGGCTAGACCCCCATCAGTAGCCATCCTCACGACGGAGGAGGAAACGTGATAGAGAAAGGCCTAGGGAGGGATAACGACAACGTAGGGACCCCCAGCTAACATGGAAGATGCTCTTATCCATGAAATCGATACGATTTTTGGAAGACCCTATGTTGGGTGCAATATAAGGAATTCATAAAGAAATTATGCTAGAGAAGCCAATGACCCCTCCAATGACTAGTTATATAGTAAACAACAGTTCTCGAAGAAGGCAATTATCATCCATCGCCTTCACACAAGAAGATGCTGAGGGTATACACTTCTCTTATTGTGAAGCCCTCATGGTAAAGACCGTTGTGGAACGTAATAGGTTGAAGCGGATGCTAGTAGATAATGGTAGCTTCGTCAACATCTTCTTTGGAGCCACTTTTGATAAGATGATCGTCGATCACGAATTAACCCCCATCACAATCCCCTTGTACGGCTTCACCAGTGATAACATCATCCCAATGGGGAAAATAGCTTTTGCAATGGAAATGGGAAAGCCATCCTAGATAGCTTTAAACTTTATGAAATTCTTGGTGATGGATAATCGGTCACGTTACCATGGGTTGTTAGGTATACCCAGCCTAAAAAATTTATGGCCCGTCACCTCCATTCATTACCTATGCATGAAATTCCTTATTGAGCATGGGATTGCCATTGTTAGGTGTGACCAAAAAGGAGCACGGGAATGCTACCTGAACTCGATAAAAAAGGCTGAACCCAGGGATGTTAATATGGTGCTGATGGATGTTGATATGGCGGATGCCCCAAGAGGCCAAAATTTCGATCAAGAAGACGTCGAGATGATGGATGCCCTTGAGTGGGTGGTCATGCTCGATGAATGGACCCCATGTTATTGAGTTTGAATCCCAAACAGCACCAGTGGATGAGCTAGAAAATTTCTAGTAGATCTTCAAGACCACACCAAGGCATTGTAGGTGGAAAAATGCCTGCCATTAGAAGCTAAAGAAAGGCTCAAGGACTTTTTATGAAGAAATCTTGATGTCTTTGCGTGGAGGCCTTAGGATATGGTAGGCATTGACCACAAGGTCAGTTGTCACAACCTAAAGATTGATCTTACGATTTCCCTGCATAGACAGAAGATAATGGCTCTCAACCTAGAGATATATGAGGCCCTGAAGGATGAAGTGTAAAAGTTGATATATAACGGCTTCATTAGGGAGGCCATCTACCCGAAGTGGGTCTCAAACCCAGTTATAGTAAAGAAATACAATGGTAAATAGAGAGTTTGCATCGACTTTTCCAACCTTAACCAAACTTGTCCTAAAGATAGTTTAACTCTTCCAAGAATAGACCAACTTGCGGACTCCACTGTCGAGCACGAGCTTTTGAGCTTTATGGATGCCCATTCAGGCTATCATCAAATACCTATACACCCAACGCCACCTATCAGAGGCTTGTTAACAAAATGTTTACCAATCTTATTGGCAAAACGATGGAGGTCTACGTGGATGACATGCTTGTGAAAAGCTTAAAGACAGACAATCATGTAAAGCACCTGGATTTTCAAATTCTACGAAGGTACAGAATGAGGTTGAACCCCGTCAAGTGTGCATTTGGTGTTGCCTCAGACAAATTCTTGGGATACATGGTCAATCAAAGGGGCATAGAGGCTAATTACTAGGAAGTGCAAAGCTTAATCGGACATGTGGCAGATTTAAGCCGTTCGTCTTGAAAGCCACCGACAAATGTCTCATTTTCTTTAATATTTTAAAATGAGGCAAAAAGTTCCAATTAACGAAGAAGTGTGAAGAGGCCTTCCAAGAGCTGAAAAAGCTCTTAGGACAGGCCCCATCCTCTCAAAATCCAAGTTTGGAGAGGGTTTGCAACTCTATATAGCCATCTCCAATGAAGCCATTAATACAGTTCCCATAAGAGAAGAAGATACCCTCCAGTTGATTGTCTACTATGTGAGTAAAACACTTTTAGCAGTTGAAACCTGCTATCTTGATATGGAAAAGCTAGCTCTGGCCTTGATCACTGCATCTAGAAAATTGAGGCCATGTTTCCATGCTCACACAATATTTGTGTTAACTAACTTCCCACTCAAGCAAGTTCTTCAGAAACTTGGCACTTCGGGAAGATTGCTGAAATAAACAATGGAGCTTAGCGAGTTCGATGTTGTTTTCAAAACAAAAATTGTCATCAAAGGTCAAGCCCTCACAGATTTCGTTGCGGAATTTGCCAACTTCTTAGAGATGGACAAAAGAATGGAGCCAACAAAACCTCTCACGTGGAATATGTTCGTGGATAGTTTATCTGGGGAAACAGGCTCAAGAGTGAGTGTGGTCCTGGTTAGTCTCGAGGGACAGAAGCTCAACTGTGCAGTGAGGTTCGAGTTCAAGGCTACCAACAACGTGGTTGAATAAGAGGTACTACTGGTCTGCTTAAGGTTGGCTAAAAAAATGCAAGTGGAGATGTTGCTCATTAACAGTGATCCCCAGCTAATAGTTAGTCAGGTTAATGGCAACTTCATAGTAAGAGACAAGAGCATGGCCCATACTTAAACTGGTGATGGATCTACTCCTATCTTTTGAAAAATTCGAGTTAGCTCAGATCCCGCATGTTAAAAATGCCCACGCTGATACCTTGTCCAAGTGGCTAGTAGTAAGAACTCTGAACTGCTAACTATTATGCCTATTGAATACCTCTGAGAACATTCCACTACTAAAAGAAAAGAAGTAATGTGGGTAAAATGAATGCATACATATATGCAACCTATATTAGCCTTTTTTAAGGATCAAACCCTCCCCAACAACAAAGAAAAAGCTTACAAACATAGGAGAAGACATCTTACTTTGTATTCCAGGATGATGTACATTTTTCCTTATCCCACTTTCTATGTGTGGCAGGGGAGGAAGCCACCTACATCTTCTGGCACTTCAGGGGCCCTGGCACTTTGGCTTACAAAGGTAACTATAAGATCCACCGCGTTGTAGGTAGAAACATAATTATGCCATCTCTCAGTCCAAAACTTGTAAATATTGGCAGTAGTACCTTAGACTTCAGGTGGTAACATGTTCATCACCGCTGAGGTAATCTCATCATCTTGCCTTGCCAAAAATCTTCCAAACTTTCCAGAGGTCCTCGCCACTGGTGCCTTCTTTACGACCTCGAATGTTTGCTGGACCTCCTTTGTAACCACTTCGTCGACCTCCTTAACTTTCTGGGCCTGTGCAGCATTAAACGAAGCCAGCATCAACTTCAGAGAAGGTAGGGTCTATTTGGCAGTTGGTACAGTGGTTATGCCAAAATTCCCAGAAGTTGAGCCGGTGCTATAGGATAATTTTCTTTTTCTTCTGAGGCTCCTCCATTTTTCCTTTACCCTTATCAACTCTGTGGGCCCCTTCGTCCTCACTTTTCTCAGCATGTTTCTTGTTGAGGCGTTCTAACTTCTCCTTGACATGCTTAGCACCTCCGGATGAGGGCTTCAAAGCCGTGGAACAAATTATGGAAGTGGCTTTCAAGATAGAAGCCATGTTAGGGGTGAGGAACTTCTTTTTCCCAAAATCATTTGCAAGTAGCAAAGACAATATTAAAATATATACTAAATACTATGTACCTACACAGGGCTTTGGTGTTTACCTTTCGAGGCCATCAATCTGAAGTCCAGGAAGAACTTGTTTCGATCAATTAGGCGGTCGAAGTGTCGTGACCTTGGAAGACGTCTGTAAATGTCTTCGATGATGTCCCACTCAGCCAAGGAAAGTTCGAAGCGAGTTCTTGAAACTACAAGCCAAAAAATGTCCATAAAATTATAAGCAAATGACAAGTCTTAAAAAGAGAAACTCACGAGCTTCAGAGTGCTAGGTCGGTATAGTGCAAGCTTGGCCTTATCTCCCTTAACCATCTGCCACTTACTCCTCACCCAAAATCATGATTCCTTCCACCCCATGATAGAGGATGGCATACCTACTACGAAAGAGGCATGGGCCCCCCCCCAATGGGCCATATAGTACTACCCCTAAGACTCCTCTTTCCTTAGTACCTGCGGTTGAAAAAGTGTTTGGAAGACATGAAAGGGGCATATCTTCACCAAGCGAGATTTCTTTCCAAAGGAAGTATGCCCCAACTAACTGGCTCCACCCATTTGGCAATAGCTGGATTGGAGCCAACATATAAGACCTCAGTACTGCCCTAAAAAATGGGTGTAGAGGTGGACTCATAACCATCCTAAATAGATATTCACTAACTGTCACACATCTCGACCTCGGATAACAGGCACGTTCATGGGCCTCAAGTTCAAGAAGTTCTATGGAGTCCGATTCTATACTTCTCCCTAATTTCAACCAACTTTGCAAAAGTCATAGCAGAAAGGAATTCTTGTAGCCCACACCTCGCTTTGTAATCAATATGACTCTCACTCATAGCCCAAAAGCCTCCGCTGCTAACATTAGACCCATAAGCTATTGAAATTGAAAAGAATATGGAATGAATGGAGGATAAAAAAAGAAATTACCTAAATAAAGAGAAGTTCTAAGAATGTGGTGTCGCCTAAGAACAGAAACAATTGAAAGGTTTTTGAATGCTGGAGAGATTTGAAAATTTTTGCAAAGGTGAAAAAACTAAAATAATGACAAGGTTTTTGACTTTTATACGAAGGTGAGACGAAGCGCAGCTATTGGATAAGATCCACCCCATCTGAAGCTTCCATTTTCAATTTCATCTGAGACGTTGAATTCAAACAATTTTTGTTTTTAATGCCTCTGATTGATGCGTGTTTCTCACGCACTCGCCTCGGTACGTCGATCTCAAAGTGCAGCAGCATGGCCATCATTGCGCATTTAATATATAATAACTGTACATGCATTGAAAGTCGAAACACTTCAAATGTCTTTTCTTAGTAACATACAAAAACATCAAATCATTGACACTATTATCAAAATCATACTTTATTGTCAATCAAAAGGAGCTTTAGCAGTTCTCACTTCCCTACTCTGTCTCATCAAACAAATTTCAGTTATTTTCTAGATAGAAGCTTCAGCAGTTCAACGCTTCCCTTCTTAGGCTGTGATAAGTGTACTTTGTACACTTATTTAGACCATTAAATTAGAGTATTTGTCTGTGTTTCGGATGAGTTATAGCTTATTTTACGTCAATTACGTTTGTTAGGTTGAAGTCCATGGAAATTGGTTGATTCAGAAGAAATTAACGAAAAACGTGTAAAAACGAAAGAAATCCAAGTTTAGGGACCAAAGTGTTAACATACAAAAGTTGATTCAGAGCACAAAATGATGATTGAAGATCATATATGATCAATTGGATACAATTGGAGGTCAAATGAGTGAAATATAGTGGAAGTATTTTTACAAATCAATTTTCAATCGAAGAAGTTATGCTCCGAATTTTTAGCCTCAACTTGAGACCATTTTTTTGGATAGCAAACATTAGATTTGGAAAAACTTACTTCTATAATAATTGTAGCGCTTTGAATTGTCCATTAAATACATTTTGAATCAAAATATTAAAAGTTGTTCAGAAACGTACCTAAATGAACCTGCGCGCTGGGGGCAATTCATGGCGCGCTTGGTTCACATTTTTCCCCAACTCGAAAGCCATTTGGCTCAATAGCGTGCATGCGGTTGTTATGCCTGTATGTGTACGTGGGCCATTTATGGGCTTGAACGGCCCAACTTCATAGTTTGATCCAAATTCTTATGGAAATCAAATTCAACATACTATTTAACCTATAAGGGAACGACCTGAAGAAAAGAAACATATCAAAACTCTATTTTTCATCACGAGAAAGAGGCTAGCATAAGATTCAAAGGAAATTAGCATAAGAGATTGAAGATTAACGAAAAAGAAATTGATTTTTCACTTTCCAATCATTGTTTTTCATTTCGGATAATGTTTTTCCAAATCTTTTTGTGTAATTTACATAACATGTTAGACTAGTTCTTCTCATGTATTGGATGAGGATGAAACATTTTTATTCTTTATTGTTAATTTAAGACAAGTAGTTAGTTAATATCTTGATTTTCTTGATTAATCTTGCATGCATAATTTTATTATTTGATTGCTTGATCACCAATTAAATATATAGTTGTTTGTTGTAGTGCTGAGAGGCTCACATAGGTCTAGAACATTGCATGATTAACATACGTGCAATAGATATTAGGAATAATGTTTATTTACGTATGCAATATTTGAGATAATTGTGAAATTGAATGCGTTATATTCATTCGAATTCGGATTAGGAATAGATTCAGGTCATGACTAAAATAAATTTAATTTGTCTTGGAAAAGAGAATTAATTACAATAGAATTATCGATTGTCAATAATGCATGAATGATACTAACTACATAATTGAGAATTGAAATAAATAACATGTGATTCATAATTCATTACACTTATTCCATATAAATACAAAACTCAAATTTTAAAAGTTTTCGTAGATTAATTTAGAATAGTTATCAAATACAAATCTTTTTTATTGGCTAACTTCAAATCTGATTAAAATACTAGTACACTTGAATTGAATGTATGCCCTATGAGATGATAACTCTTAACTCATCATGTATTACTTGTCAACGATTTCGTACGCTTGCGAGTTTCGCACGAACAGGCTTATCAAACAAATTTCAGCTATTTTCAAAACAAGGAGTTTCAATAGTTCAGTACTTTCCTACTTTGGCTCACCTGACAAATTTTAGCTATTAAGAGAGCTTCAACAGTTCAGTACTACATAAGGATAGGATGACATATGAGAATCAGGTTCAACTTCGAACTCCAACTACGATATCAATATATATACTTGAACTTGAGGACTATTGTGTTGTCGAAAATCTAACCGTGATAGGAAAACCTGCCCCAAAGAAATTTCGCTCAAGACAGAAGTCTACGCATAACATGAATAACCATACATGAAAGAAATTCCATTCAAAACAAAAGTCATCGCATGACATGAATAATCATACATGGATTTAAAGGACTATTATTACGCTTCACCTCCAAGACTCCCACGAGGATCACAACAAACTCGTCGAAGCTCCTTTTGTCGAAGCTATATGGTATCTCATGTGGAGTGCATAAGATCTACCAAAGTCCAATGAATTCGAAGCACCAAAGTCGTTCATGGAATGGATCTGTCGAAACCCCTTTTATTGAAGTGGTGCGGAAGCACATTTTACCGAAGTGGCGAGGCTCAACGAAGTAGAATCCGAAGCTCAATCAGGACAGGTGACGACCCACATTTGAAGATCTTGAATTTATGAAATTCTTTTGGAATGATTGATTGGACTTTTTTAACGAATAAAAAAGTCTTGTCAGCAAATGTTATAGGATAGCTGCCTTCTTTTTGGGGACATTTAATACACAACAGGCTAGTGGAGTCAAAATTGATACTTAGAATAAGGTGTCTCGTTAAGGAGATGAGGTCACGCGTCCCCTCATCCATTGGTTACCATTTCACATGTAATACTATACATATTCCCCTCTTTGTGTCATTTTGGGGGTAATGCTACTATATCAACTACAAGCTACACATTCTCCCATTCTTAGTTTTATCTTTTATTGCTAAAGTTAGATGTTTGATGTTGACCTTTAGTTTGGTTTTTGTTGATCGTTCCTTATCGTGCAATTTCGTTCATATATTTTGTCAGAGTTCGAACATATTCGTCTCGTGTTATAAATCTTCTCCCACATTCAAATTCGAGGTATTATCAATTGGCAATCCATTTACACATGTTGGAATTAGCTTGCAAGAACGCGAGTGGGCCTAATATTTGTTGTTCACGTCAACGATGCAAAAAACGAGGTCAACAAAGCTGACTCAAGTATTAGATGACTTTGGAGGTCGCCTATGATAACCCAAGAATAACTAACCAAGAGGGGGGTGAATTGGTATTTGAAACTTTTTCGACTCTTTGTCTTAAAG
Source organism: Fraxinus anomala (assembly GCA_903798345.1). Lineage (NCBI taxonomy): Eukaryota > Viridiplantae > Streptophyta > Magnoliopsida > Lamiales > Oleaceae > Fraxinus > Fraxinus anomala. The sequence goes on from CAIGRN010047007.1 coordinate 13,217, forward strand.
CTATACAATACA
>CAIGRN010047038.1:0-26979 GCA_903798345.1 Fraxinus anomala
TAAGAAGGCCTTTCTAATTTGTATTAATAAAGTTGAAAAATTAAATTTTAAGGGAAGCGCACGCCTCATGCTCCATGATGTGCGTGCCTTGAGGCGTGCGCCTCATATTTAGAGGCGCCTGTATCATATTTTTAGCCTAAAAAATACCACCTCGAGGCACAATACATACGCCTCACAGTGAGGTAGGTCTCAAGGCGCGCCTCACTATCGCCTTTTTAAACCATGATCATATGGCTGAAGCGTGAATGTCCACATGATATTATCTTTTGCCAACCTGGTGGTATGTTTGGCAGTCAATGTTGATCTTGCTCTTAGATTCTTTTGTGCTATTCATTGTTTTCTGTCTGTTTGGATGACTAGACGTGGATTTTTGGTCACTGAGTTTTGTGAATATTCTTGGGAAGACTTGGTAGATAAGCTATAAGAGGAAAGAGGATTGATACCTTGGATATGCCACTTTTTTATTAAGTAAAGGGACTGGTCAGAGTTGCAAATAGTGTATAATATGCAGAGGCAGCGTATATCATGTAACCTTTAGTTCTCACCTTTTACTGGTGAGCAGCTGATCTGGTGGTTGTTTCACTGCTTGATTCAGTAATCTCATTGGGAAAGCATTTGAAGTTATGATGAAAAGCAAAAGCTCCAAATGTTCAGCTTCAACTCTTTGCTCTATCCTCTCAAGTACATATTGCATATACTGGAGTTCCTTATCTTGTTAGGTATTATTAAATTTGGTACAAGTGTCTGTTTAGAGGCAGGGATGGAGTTTAAAATCTTGATTTAAAGAAGCTCCTAGTTCTACCTCAGCTTTGTTCTCTCTTTAAGAAGTTAAGCTATTATAGCTCAAGAGGTGGAAGGGAAGATGCATAAACTGGAAGGGATTTAAAACTGATGCAATAAAAAACCATAGATACTAGAATCTATCAGTTTTGACTGGTAAAAATAGAAAAAGTCTCGATGGAATGTTGATGGTTTGCTGCTGAACTTGAGAGTAAAACATATGTATAACTTAGTTATATTAACTCTAATAACTCTATATGAACTAATAAGACCAGTACTTATAAGTTCCTTTGCCTAAATACTACTGTGGTAATGAAAATAGGATTCTAATTCTTGATTGAAGAAAAGAAGAAAAGCACGCAAGTAAATTCTCGAAAAACCTGGGCAAGCAGATTTATAACTCTTTAACTAACTTTGATAGTATCTAATAAAATAAAGATGCTTGGACCTTTTGCCCAAATTCGTGCCTAACTAATTTGAAATTTGTTTGTCATTCTTGTAGTTCAAGACGCTTGGACTTTTTGCTCAAATTGGTAATCTGATGAATTGAATTGAACTGTATTTGAAATTTTTAGCATGAGATTTTGTCAACTATGGTATAAACGGGTGTTCGGTTGACGCATTTGTGAAATTGGGAAGGGCTATCTAATTGTCTGGATGCAGAGATTTGAAGTCTTTTATTGCATATACATTGCCCATTGCATGTACACTAGGTTTTTCTTTTTCCCCTTGCAGGATAATACTGTCCAAGAAGTCTAGCATAGTCAGCTTTTGGTTCCTCTGATTTTGTAGAGCTTGTCTAATTTTAGGATGAAAAAAAATGAGGCATGTCTCTTGAGGAGCAATTTACTGGATAAAGTAGCCCTAGAGAAATGGCAGTATTGTTTTTATGTATTTAAAGAATGTTTACTTATTTAGAAAAATGTGTAATGTATCTTTTTTTTTTTCTGGACCCTTTGGATTTCAGGTGTGAGGATTTTTGAAGATGTCTCCAACTCTAAGGTATCCGCCATTAAGCAGTCATGAAATTGTGCTTAATTAAATGAATAGCTAGATATGGCTCAAAAATCTAGTATGACTTATATTTTTGCTATTCCTTTAAGTGAGTTTCTCTGCCAAACTGTATGTATGCTCACCTATTAGATTGCTCATCTTTGAGTCTTGCTCTCATGGTGTTATCTTTTATCAATACATCATCTAGTACTGCTATCGCACGTGGAATGATATTGATCGTGAGTGCTTTATTGGATGTTGATACTGAATGAAGTATCACCAACAGTTGGAGCTCCACATGTTAATACTAGTTTTGTAGGTTGCTGTCAAATATATACAATTTATTGGCATCTTGTAATGTTTGTTTGTACGTTTGCAATGGGTCTTTTAAATTCCAATGGCTTCAAACAGACTGATATCTTTCCAAATTATCGAAGTTTTCTCTTTATAATGGATTACCCCCCTTTTTTTCTTTTTTGTAGAGTGGTAAAGGCATCTTGGTCAAAGCTGTCGGTGTTGTTGATGCGAATGCAGATACCGTATTCGAAATTGTGTTGAGTCTTGATCGAAATAAGAGATACGAGTAATTGACTCAGACTTTCTTCATGGTATGTGCTTGTTTCCTACGAAGTCCATCTAACTGTACTTTTACAGGTGGGATACAATAACAGGTGACTTGGAGATGCTTGATTCTGTAAATGGACACTATGATGTTGTGTATGGGACATTTAATCCAAGATATTTGACTTGGTAAGTTTACTTTCATTTGTTTTCTATACGATTTCTTTAATTTCTGTTGCTAAAGCATGCTTTAGCATTCAAGTAACTAGTCATGTAGGTAACTTCTGAATGTTCTAGCTTTAATGCCCCTATTAGAGTAAGGCATGCTCGCTAAACTAGATTCACTCGATCTTGTCTCCAGCAATTAACCATTTTATGTAAGAAAAGACTTATCAGGTTTCCTTCATATTATTTTATGTTTGTGAGTGCTGGTGTAGTAATTGATTTCAGCGCTTTAAGTCCATTCTCAATTTCCTAACCTCACTATCCAAAAGGAACCCTGACATTTTGTAGTTTGCCAAACTACGTAATCCTTTCATTGCCATCTATATCTCAGTAAAGTCTTTCAGTGGCATGTTTCTATTCTCTTCTGTATTAGCAGAAAATGTGACAGGATCCGTATGTGTGTTCTTGCATTTGGTCATGTTTTCTTCTTTTATTGGTGGCAATTCACATGTGTATATGTTTTGAGAGTGAATAATGAATATGCAACTAATGTCATGGCGCCCCCTCGAGCGCAACCATAACTGGGACGAGTGAATGCAATTTCCAGATTACATGGTTTACTATTTTGGTTGAGGTTACAGTGTTTTTCCAATATTCATCTCTCCACTGCCCAAATAGACTTGAGTTCAGCATCTAATGGTTACTTTGTTTTCACTGTAGCATTATTCCACATCCATTTATATAAGAAGAGAAACAATATACACCTTTCTAGTTTCAGATATGCTATTTGCAATAACCGCACAGATTTTTTTATGCAGGTGGCAGACAAAAAGAGATTTTATTTTTTCAAGGCAATGGTTTCGAGGACAAGATGGAACATATAGTAAGCGACTGCAGTTACTTTTTCTATTTTAGCTACAGGTTCCATAGTTTTGTTGGTTTCTGTGTGCTTTCGTCTAGTCATCTTTCTTTGATCTGCATGAACTGTGCTCATCATGTATTAAAACACGAATATGACTTGTAAACAAGACGAATCTCACTGTTGGATGCTTTCAATATGTTTAGAAGTGATGAATTTCTTGTTTCAGGGTAATGATGTTGAAATGAGACGAAAGAAACGAGTGAAAGGGACTAGGAATAATATGAACATTGTCGAAAGATTCTGAGATTGAAGTTTAAGCGTCCTGGAGCTGTGAACTGTGACTTGAAATTATAACTTTGCTTTATCAGTACCTTTCACATTTCCGTTAATGAATCTTTTGTAGAGATATATTAAGCCTGTCAAAATTGAATTAATATCGAGTTATAAGGATGATAGAATCTGCTTATAAAGCATGACATTAAAAGAGGATGTTGGAAGAATGAAAGACAACAAATTAAGAAATTTTATGCTGAGCTCTCTGTGTTTTATCAGTTCTGAAGTTAAGATACCCAAGTTTATGTCTCAATTTTATAGTCAACTGATTGATAGGGAAATAAAATTTTGGTCACTTCATCATTTTAGAATTTACTTTGACCTTCCCCCATGTGTACTTTAATAGTTGTCAATTTTAATTTGATGGATGATAAAATAAGTCAGCTACTTTCCAGTGTAAGAACCTACTGAAAATTAATTATCTAAGATTCTTACTGGATACTACTAGTTTTAGTTTTATCACGTGTTTGATATTCAGAGTAACTGTGTCTTTTTTGAGTTTGTTACTAAACTGATATATATATATATATATATATATATTCCCTCGATGTTATAGTTCTGTAAATATGCAGTTTAGATCTATTCAACATCATTCTCAAAATGGACTGCTGGACTGACAATTGATAACATTATTGGTGCAGCAATCCTGCAGTTTCCTTGTGAACACAAAAAGCGGCCTTCGAGATCTGGTTATGAACGCACAATAATCAACCGTAAGAATCTATTACCTTACTTTTTTAGAGCTTCCAGCATTTAATGAACATTTCGTTAATTGAACTAAAGAAACAGAAATAGAAGTTTGGATCACGTGTCATAGTTCTTACTTTCTTGAGAATTTAAGTGAAATCATTAGAGTGAAAGCTCAATAACTGGAGAAGCTGAAACTTTCAATATTTTTGTTATATGGGACAATGGGGGATCTTTTTGCTTTTGGTAGTCAATGGAGAAATGGGCGCTGGACGAGGATTTTTTTTCTTTTTATTCCGCTCATTTTACAAAAGTTTTTGAAGCATTAACATGGAACTAGTGGGTACCATGTGGATTTCTACTCTAGAATGGCACGAATCGAGCCCAAAAATTTGCTTGGAGTTACTTTTATATGATTTACCAATGTGACCAATTTTCACTTCAATTCCCCACCCACCATTGGTAAAAGTTTTATGGCCAAATGAGAAATTGTAATTCTGTTTCCAAAACATGTGTTCGGAGGCTTGAATAAAACCAAGTTTATGAGCCAGCAGAACACATACAAGGTTATGTTCCTCCTATCCTCGTATCACAGACAATTGTTCTTTTGAAGTGAAAGCAATCACTTAAACCTCTTCAGATTTACTTTGACTTTCTATACTTCTGAAATGAAATGCACGGCTCTTAACAATCAGTAATTTATTTTATATACTTCCACAAGTTCTTTTATGTCCATATTGCTTAGCGTGTCATGTGTTTCTTTTGTCTTTGATATACTGCTGATAATATCTCATTTATCTCTAAATTTCCATAACTGGTACAAGGAAGTTATGAAATGTTATCTTGTGTTCCCTGACCATTTTATTGTCCTGACTTTGCTGTGTAGCTTCTACTTGGGAGATCAGTAATTTAAGCACATCTTCATCATCAAATACTGCCAGATGTCTGGTTACACAAATGCTAGAGATAAGCCCTAGAGGTTGGCTTAAATGGAGGAATAATCGTAGCCAGAAGTTTGAAAAGACTGTTCCCTATGCATTGTTGAGTCAAGTGGCAGGTTGGTAACACTTCTCATGTCTCCTATGTACAAACTTTTCAGCAACATATCATTCTCAGTCAGCTGTGTTAGAACTCGTGCAGAACTTGTAATTCTTTATGCAATATCTGCGTACTATGTTTGAAATCATCATTTCATCCTTGTAACTCAACTATGACAAAGTAGTCTTGACATGTACCTTAAAAAGAGCAAGGCATATCTGTCTTACATTTGGTTGGTAAATCAAATGAAAATAATCTTTTTGAGTCATACAACCCTTTTTTGTGCCTCATTGTCTCTCTTGCTCAATGTTTGAGAAAGATGGAATTAGGGTTATCGCAATACCTTAACATGCTGTTCTTATTACACGTTCTAAGAGATATTTTTATTTTCTTTTCTTTTCTTTCCAGAGATCTCTCTATTTCAGAGGTTGGCTTCAGAATTATAGATGTCCAAATATTGCTATAATCATGATGTTTTTGCGATGTCATCAATTTTTCAGGTCTGAAGGAATATGTTGGAGCAAATCCAGCACTTACATCTGTATCGTCTATATCATTTGTTCAATCGAAAATATCTCATGTTTCTTCGTCCAGTAGTGAATTTGAGGATGCAGAAATGGCAGATCAGTTCTATGATGCAATTTCTGCTGATTCATCATCAGAAGACGAGGATGATGACGATGACATGGAAGTCAATAAGGTTTATTTATTGATCTTCAGATAATGAATTTCATATTGAAGAGGTACATAACTTCATAACTTATATTTATATACCAGGGCAAAAAGATTAAACTGAAGAACGTTTCATGGGCTATAGCTAGCTTGGCAATAAAGCGAACTTCAGGTTCTCCTTATTTTAGCATTTCTAATAGAGAACAAGTCCACTATTTTTCCCTAGATGTATTACCACTCAACGGGCAAACACTAGTTGTAAAACTTTCAATTTATCAATTGATACAGCCCCAGATACAAACAAGGAGTTAAACTCTCATGAACCCCCAATCAATCTTGAGCCAAGTCAATTTTATGGTTCCATGAGGAGAGCAAAGGATGAAGGTGATAAAGATTGTTGGTCTTCTCCAGATGGTACAGGATTCATGATCAGAGGGAAGACATACTTGAAAGATAACACCAAGGTTGGTTCCAAGACTTATAAATACAACACTCCATCAAAAGTTGAATTTTCCTTGCCTTTTTTACTAATAAATGGAATTAAAATAGAAACTGAGCCTTTTCATCCAACTTAGTTGTTCATACAGGTTAAGAAGAATGGAAAGAATTTTATGATCCATTTGCATGAAGTAATGAAAGTAAAAGACAATTTCTTAGTAGAGTTAATAGTTTCTTGACAATATAATTCATGACAAGACTAAAAGTTTAGATGAATGATCAAAAGATCACTTTGTTCGACCTATCACGTTTCCGTACTATCAAAGGATTCAAGTTATTTGTTTGTGTCTATTGTATTTCTTTCTTTCCCTCCAAACCAACGAGGATTGATGTACCGAAAGCAACCTCATATATCTACTTTTGTGGATTTCCTTTACTGGAAACAATCTTATGTGTGGCCTCTCTTCAGGTAAAAGGAGGAGAACCTCTTCTCAAGCTCATAGCAGTTGACTGGTTCAAGGTGGACAACCCTGCAACTAAGGTTGCATTGCATCCTAAAAGCCTTGTTCAGGTGACGCATATACTTGATTTTACATCACATTACATAATCAGAAAAACTATACAAAACAATACATCACAATGCCCTTGTTTGGGCTCCATTAAAAATGCATTTGGGAAAAAAAAATGCATTTTTTAATAGTAATATTTTGGAGAATGTGTGGTTGAAAGTAAGAAAGAGAAAAATGTATTTTTGGAGAATGGAGCCCAAATAGGGGCAATATATTCTCTGCCTCTGATTATCTTTTATTGTTTTCTCATTCCATTGTCATTTTTCTACCAGTCAAACTCAAACTTTGATCTCAACCACAAATTCAAACTGCTTATTATTATCCACACATTTTGTGGTCCCCACCACTATTTTTACTAAAACGGTTACCCAAACGCATCATCTGTTATTGCTCTTAATATACATGATTTTGAAAGATTTAAATGTTCTTCGCTTAAATATGGTCAATGGCTTCTGATTCTTGAGCTGTAAGAATATGAAGGTTGACTGTAGAAATTAATGCCAAAATCTTTCTCAATTCAATTCAAGTTTTAAAATGAAATTACTCCTTAGTAGTTTTTATTATCCTGGCACTGAAGTATTTTAATTTACTTGGGCACGACAATTTTTGAAGTACATTTTAGTGGTTGAGAGAGAGCTCTTGGTGCTGCTGCATTTTTTTTTAATTACATTTTCTCATACAACTTCTATTGATTGGCATCTTTAGTTTAGGTTTCAAGTCTCATACAAGAATAGAACAAGGCTCAAACTTCTGCATTGTCTTTTCCTGCAAACAAGTCTTAATTCTAAGTTGAATTACATACATGAACTGTTGCATGATACAAGGATGAATTCTCCTAAAATACACCAATGCAATGAATTATAAACTGTTGTACATTTAGTCTCATCTCTTATTTCTAAGTTTCTAAAAGGCATGAGGTGCATGTGTCGCAAGGCAGCAAGGTCAAGCACCTTACGATCTTAGGCATGCCCAGGCGTAATAAGGCGTTACATATTTTTATTATTATTTAAATTTTTCTAAGACAATTAATAATTATTTCTTTTATTTAATTACATTATTTGACCTTTAGAAAAATAAAAAAATTAGGGAAAAAAAAGAAGCTGCACGCCTTTGGGCGCCTAGCTGCATTAGGCAGTCAGGAATAGAGTTGACTGCCTTTTATCCACTCCTTCCCCATAGGTGAGGCTGTTTCCTCATGCCTAGTTCTTGCCTTCTAGAACACAGCTTAATCCGTGTTGTTAAATTGTCTGCTGCAATTCCATTCCTGAAGTTGTTCATTACTATTTCTGGTTTTCTTGTCTGTGGAGAAAATCAACATACTCTCATCCTGCAATAGCAATGACTGAGAAGATAAAATAAATTACCTTTGCTTCCGTTCAATGAACTTCTATAATGAAATATCCAGCTTGATTCACTAATTTGTGGGAGAATGAAACTGTATTTAAAGAAGGCTTGAGAAGGTATTTTTCGAAGCAGATGGCAATCGCATCCCATTTTTCTTTCTCTTCTTATATAAGGTATTTGTGACAGATCCATGATTCTACCATTATGAAGCTGTTGACGCGGTGATGGTTGAGTATGCCTCCATATCTACATATATATTCTCCTATTTGATAATGTTAAAAGAATTATAATTTGGTGCATGTTTTAGTAAATATTAAGCAAATCTCTTTACCTTCGTACTTATTTGATGTACTTTTGTACTGTTTATAGTGTGATGTCAATATTGAGGTTGTTTCTTGCAATAAAGAGAAAACTGCTGGCATTGAAGATTTATTATTTTTCCTTTATGGGCATGTTTCCCATTGATGATGTTCAGTTTGTGATCCCAAGCTTATCACAAACTTTCTAATTCTATGTGTACTGTTATTTCCAGAATGATGCAGGAAAAAAACTTCCATTCGTCCTTGTTATCAATCTTGAGGTATTTACAAAATATCTTAATTCTTTTTTCTAGTTAATGTAGTAAGAGCTTATTTTTATTCCTCTATCTGGAATGGTAAACCCATAACCCCAGCAGTATAATTGTGTAATTTTACTTGCGAAAGAAATCTACGACAAACAAAACATGCCTGAGACAGGTGGTGTCTAGTCAATAGATAGTGACAATTTTCATTTATCACGTACTTCATAGGCAAAAGTAGGTGTGCAAATGTGTCACAGAAAGTTGTAATGAATTGCTGAAATTATCTATAACCTTCTATGCCCCATTTTTATTCCCATTATTTTAAAAATACATTTTTCTCTCTCTTCTTTTCAACCACACATTTTTCAATAAAATAATATTACACGTAAATCCAAAACTTTTTCTTATTTTTTAACCATATATTCTTCATCAATCTACTATTCCAAAATGCATTTTTACCATAAAATGGGAAACAAACAGATATGTATTAACCTTTATGATTGAGAAAAAAACTTGCTCTGTTTTTTTGTGCAGGTCCCTGCCAAACCAAACTACAGCCTGGTTCTCTATTATGCTGCAGATAGGCCTGTAAATAATACTTCTTTGTTGGGTAAATTTGCTAATGGAACTGACCTGTTTCGTGATTCAAGATTCAAACTTATTCCCAGCATTGCTGAGGTATCATCGTTTGCCAGTGTCAAGACTGGTTGCCTTTCCGTGAGCTTTATTTGACATTCTTTCATATTTTTTTTTTCGTAATTTTCTTGTTATAATAGGGATACTGGATGGTCAAGCGTGCAGTTGGAACAAAAGCTTGCAAGCTAGGAAAAGCAGTAACTTGCAAATACCTTCGGCAAGATAATTTTCTGGAGGTAAGATCTTAATATCTTTGGTCATAGAATTATTGGATGCTGATCATTGTGCAAAATTCTCTGTTTTTTCTATTTGTAAGTTGTTGGGGTTTAAATTACAACGTACTTTCGAATTCATTTTGTGTTATATTTTACAATGTTACCGTCTCTTTTTGGTTTTCGTTGCTTTGAAATAATTTTATCTGTCAACTTTAGTATTAGCTGCTTGTGGTCTTTGGCTCTCACTCAACGGAGCTTCCATAATTTCCTATTCCTGCAGATTGATATAGATATTGGCTCATCATCTGTAGCAAGGAGCGTCGTTGGCCTTGTCCTTGGATACATTACAAGCATTGTTGTCGAGCTTGCAATAGTTATAGAGGTTCGTATGTTGCTGGTTTCCCCCCTCTTAGTGCATGTTTGGCTTAGGCTAAAAGCTTTAGTTACAATTGAATCAGTAGGTTTTTAGAAAATAAATTCTTTTGTTGGATAAGGCTGATATTAAGTTAGTTATTTTGAATGCAACTTGTTGCTGGCAAAATTAGTAACTTCTTGTACTTACTAGTAATTATAAGTAACTTATCCAAACACGTTGAAAATTAAAGGTTACTTAAAAGTAATTTTAGCAACTTTGCTATTTAGTTTTCTAGAAGATCTGGGTGCATTGTCATGGATTGATTCTGTCTGAAGCTTGAGATTGTGTGCCTATGCCATTTGTTTTCAAGATCTTGTATCTACCAAATATTTGGTTCTTGTGTCGTATGCTTGTTCTGTGGTTTTCCCTTTAAACTGATTTTATCTTTCAGATGAGCCCTAAGAAGAATGCTTTTTTACGTTTAAAAAAGAAGATTCAAACGCTCCAATTTCTGATCCACCACCACTTCGAACTTAAATGTTATAATCTAAAAATTCTTTCTTGTGGCCATCTTTTGAATTATTCAGAATTGTAATATCTTCCATATTCTGAGTCCCGATAATTTGGCTTTTGATAGTTGATTCTTTACTCTTTTTTATCTGATCCAACATGTTATTCGCTTCTATGACTAAATTTACAAGAATTTATGAAACAATTTATTTAGAGATTTTGGAATATAAGCACGTTTTCAATGTCTTTTTTCTGTACTTGTAAGGATACTTGAAGCTACGCGAGCTACATCGTCTGATACTCTGATGATGAAGTTTTACTGTCCACCATCATAGATGAGAAGAAACTAAATAAGTTGATGTTCTTGATAAAAATTTGGATGATCAATTTGCACTTCCAGTGCACTCTCAGATCACACAATGAAAAGTATGAATCCAGTATTAGATTTGTAAGAATGGGATTTTGGCTTTAGTAGCTGAATGGAACAATTTTACTGCATTATAGTTTGCACTCTTGTAAATCTGCTTTGTTCTTGGGTCGTTTTACTACTTCATTCCACACACCTTCTGTATGTTACAGGCTCAGGAAGAGGAAGAACTCCCCGAGTACATCCTTGGAACCGTTAGACTAAATCGAGTGCGACTTGAATCTGCTGTGCCTTTGGAGGTTTGAGGTTCCAAAATGTAGTTACATTTTATTGATTTGATCAGTGTAATTACGCCCCAGTCCTTTTTGTTGTCTCTGATTATGTTGTGCCCTAGTAATTAATAGTGAACATTGATGGTTTGATACATGAGTCACTTAGAAATTGAGAAGTTGGATTATGAAATTGTGAAACATAATTTTTGAATTGGATCAACACTTCCAATTGAATATTGGCTTTTTCTGCTATTGGAAATTGCGTTGACGATATCTACTCGTGCCTTAGCTCCAAGGGCTAGTTTAGGCATGCAAATAATTTATTTTGACCTGAAACCATTTTTGTTGAAATCCTATTCTGGTTCTCGACCTTTTAGAGAAATCAATTTATGTTAAACTTCAGTTCCTAGAAAATTTGCAGAATGACGTCCCAAGTGTAGTTTTGGAACACCAATTTGCTCCTTTCTAAAGTTAATGATTCAAGTTGCTAATTGAATAATATTTCAAGCATTAGTATTGCAAATTTTCCGGTAGCCAAGGTATTTTGAGGTAAAACGTATCCTTCTGTATCAGTTTACTTTCAATATTAGTCATTCCATTATCCCAGATTACTTAAAGCACATTTGGTTTTGTTAAGAATTCATTTTTAAGTAGATTAATGTATCATTGAAAATTTGATTAAAGTTGTGGGTCTAGTGAATTGTGTAGTTGAAAATGAGTTTTAGAAAATGGAAGTTGAACTTAACACCGCAATCTTTTATAGAAGTCGAGAATTGACAGCAATTTGTTGTATCTTATGTTTCCACATAAATATGCCACTTAATTCAGTCTATATAGCCATCTCTACAGTGGAATCAATTATTTCTAGCAATGAACTTGTACACTAAATTGGTTTCTTAGGTGCCTCTGATCAATATAAGTTGTACACTTGCTACAAAAGAAATTCCAAACAGCTCACCGACTTCCAATGTTTCATTATGTACAAAAAATTGCCTACCAAAGGTACAATTTTGACATACCTCTCGTGTGATATAGTCCATATATAAACCTGACATCCGTTTGTAACCCCTGCAAGCATTCCAACCTTGTATGGATGCGCATCAAGTCGTGATGGAATAGCAGACACGAGTTCACTATACAAAGTCGATTCAAGTTTCTTTCCAGCCACAGAGATAACATTGATTCCTCGTTTCCTATTAGCAATGAAGAAAGTTGAATCATCCCAACCCCATGTACCTCTGCTTCCTCAAACGCACACAAGAAATGATTTTAATAGTTCATCCTCAAAATTCGAATTTACTAAATCAAGAAAACAGCATGTCGTATAAGCATTTTTATATGAATCATTCGGCATTGACACATAATCTACGTCTTGCGGAAACATCATACCTGAAGCCATACGGGGAATTACGCCTGCTTTTCTGATTAACCATAGATGTTTCCTCATAATTTGCTCCACTTAATAAGCCAACTTGGTCATCAAGACTGCATAGAGACATAACAAAAATATTTGTCCCTTCTTATTAAAGAAGAGCATAAATAAATACTTTTGCTATATGTACATCAGTGTTTATACCTTGACGTATGTAATGTCCAAGTGGCATTTTTTTTCCACTAATCAATTATGAAATGCCACTTGGGCATTATGTACACCAAAGTGTAAATCCTGATGTACATGTAGAATAATTCAATACATATATTTACTTTCTGTGACACGCAGAAGTTACTACACACCTGATCGATATTTTTACATGGATGTAGAGTAAGCTATGCTATATCTATTCTTACAGCTTCTAGAAACTGCAAGATCTATTTGAAATGGTAAGAACCTCAGCAGCTAACCTTTTATGGCTCTACAGAGCAGTAGCATTGTTGATTGAGTTGATCTAAATGAAGATAATTTGGAAAAACCACCAGTTTGATCGCATCTTGTGTGTACTTAGATATCAGACATGCAAAACCTTTTAGAATGAAGTAACTAAAATAAGATTTCTATAATTTGACGACCTCAAGAATGTTAGATAACTTAGATTTCTTTAACTCCTAAAACGAGAAGAAACAGTCTTCAAGGAAGAAATTATACATTATTTGGCAAATCTAATGTGTTAATTGCTTAAACCACAACCACAGAAATGTTATTGTTGCAATGTGCAATAAACTTAAATTACAGACCTTCTTGTCGCCAGAAATCTTCCAGAACGTGAAAAGTAAGAAGAATGCACGGCTCTTTCATGGCAAAGAGTCTTCGACAAAGATTTTGGTTTATCTGCATCCATGTGTCTTAAATCCCAAATGCAAGCAGTGCCATCTGAGGAACTCGTAGCCATCATATTACTATTTTCTGGGTTAAAGTTTATGGTATTGATCCAATCGTCGTGTAAATTCCAAGATGACAGGGATTTTCCTGCTTTCAAATCCCATACATTGACTCCTCCATGCCCCTCACTAAAATACAAGGATTTCATGTCATGCGGAATTTGAGATAGAGAGCAGATAGTGTACTCACTGGAGTATACCAAATCAAACATCTCCTTCTCTACATCCATCAACCTGATCAATCCACCATAGCAAGAACTGAACATCTGCGTGCATTATATTCACAAGTCAACTCAGCGCACCACCTATATATGTTTCCACATATTACATAAATATGCCATTATACACAAGAACTTTGATGGAACACAAACTTTGTTATGAGTGCCAAAGATACAGATACGTCATAACGATTATTTGTACAATGTGTAGCATCATCCCCAAAGGTTAAGTAATAAATACAGTAGCCTAGATGAAGTATTTTCCATGCAGGACTATACAAATCAAATACTTGGTTTTTCATTTGTCTTATTAAACGATAATAACATTTTATTTTTGTAAATGCAACTGCTCAAGAACGATTTTCAAATAAACGTCACTTCTTCAAATTCCCACAATAGAAACTTCAAAATAATATCATTTGATGAGGACATATCATTAATATCATTTTGTATGTAGCATATGTTCTCACACACACTTCGAGCTTCAATCTATTAGTGTCGGGCACGAAATTGGAATTGAAAAGAATACAAATTGCATGAAAGTGGGACTTATTTCATGCAAATAACACAATGAAACACAACAGACTAAGAAATATAGTCCTTCACATGCTTCCACATTGGACATCAGGTCAAATTAACAACTTTGATGCAGTTAAGCAGTGTAATAATAATTTCAAGTCTTGAAAACTACGGACAAGATAAATCATTAACCAGAACAAAAATGCATCCATACATTTGACAGGGAAAATGGATTGATGACCAGCCCAGATACTGGCGCTGAATGTGGGTGATAAATATAATTCCCATAGCCATCATCATTTTCTGCGTCGACATTCCAAAACCCTAACATTTCCAAATTCGTTTCCCACAACAAACATTGGTACATCTGCAGTTGGATAAAAACGAACACTGAAAATTCTCCCTGGAACTACAGAAGCTATATTCTTGGGCTCCAACGTTATTGCTTCAATATCAACCAAACCACACGCCCTTTTTCTCACTTTTAGTGATTCGAAAATTCAAAATCGTCTCTTTTCTCCACACCGTCAATTGAATAGCAGGGAAACCCATTACTCTTACTGAACTGAAATTTCATCGAAAATCCAGAAATAGTTTGGATAAGCTTCTGATACGAGGCATCATCACTACTGCATACATCTCTCATAGCAAGGTGCTTCTGTTCTCGAGGGATTACTTCATGTACACGAGATGAATTCAATTTTGGAATTTTCCTAACTTGGGTTTCGTCGTTACCACCTTTAAGGCCCCCTGCAGAGATAGTGTCGGGTGGCAACCCGCGGGTCCTTAGAGACTGACGTGGAACCGCCACTGAAGTTTCAGGCTTCAGATTCTTTGTTGGAGCCTTTTTGTATGGTTTACTGCCATAAAATGCACAGGAAACGCGCGCAAACACACACACACACACACATTATGTGATTTAAACATTTCTTTGAAAATGGCGTAAACAAACAATATAACTGATATTAACAGCTTCCCAAAAAAGAAATCCATTAAGAACGATCTTCATAAAAGCCCAGCCAGTTAACAGGGAATAAATCAAACACACAGCACGTGAATAAAATATAAAAAAACACTCATAAAGGAAGACCTTTGATGCTTAATGATGGCGGACAGATTTTTAATACTGGATTGAACCTTGAGGGCGGCAAGCATTTCAGCTTTCCATTGAATGTTTTTCAATCTTCTGCGATCGTAATCGGTCATTTTCTCCGTAGAGTTTAAAATGTAGTGTAAAAATGATTATTACAACTACAATGCGTAAACATAAACTCTTAAAGTGTAAAACCAAACCAATCGACCAAAGCTTCTTCAACACCACTAATGGAGTGTCCTATGATATTGAGCTCAAATTTGTGAGACACCGGATCATGCACCTTCGCCCAAGAGAATGGCAATGGATATACCGAGAAAAAAATCCGTCGGAAACCACCAAGATTTTCGCCGGAAATATGAACCTCTCCCACTTGGTTACCTCACTATGCTTTCTTCTCTTTTGTTATGCCAAGTTAAAACAAGTAAAAGAGTCTTGTAATTATAAAGCCAAAGAACCATTTGAATTCAAATTCAATATTGTACTGTGAAATGTACATAACTAGTAAGGTAATTGATCACAAGATTAAACCCAACCATTGATTTAATCTATGGTCCAAAATATATATCAACTAGCACAATCCTTTCAAAGTGCTCAAGACCAATAACCATGTGCCAAATAGATTTAAGTGATCCACCTTACGAATCTTCACCTCGGATCACATATAATCCACCGCCAAATTCCCCGGTTACAAATGCTATCTATTAGTGGGATGGATCACATATAATCCACCGCAAAATTCTTCAGTTACAAGTGATATCCATTAATTTAGTCTTATTTCATCATCATTGCTCACTCCATCTTAGTACCTGCACAACAATTAACCAATATCAATACTCAATATTGATAAACATTTGTTGAACTTACCAACTGCAAGTACTTTTGTTCCAATATCTGCAAGGTTATCATCAATTGCAATTTTAAGCAAAATAAAATCACCATAAACTAACTTCTCCCTAATGAAGTGATCTTTGACCTCAGTATGCTTAGAACGTTCATGATAAACAGGATTTTTACATAATATCAATGAACTTTGACTATTAGTCTAAATCATAGTATTATCATTCAAGAAAGTTAATTCAAATAGAGGGCCTTTCAACCACATGTATACTTTTATAGCTTCAGTTAATGCAACATATTTTGCTTCAATACTGGAGATTGTAATTATAGATTGCAATTGTGATTTTCAAGTGATACAATTATCACCTAAAGTGAAGAAGTATAAAGTGGTAGATTTCCTCTGATCTTTGTCCCCACAAAGTCAGAATCTACATAGATCTACATAGCCATTTAACTCTAACTTGTCACTTCTCTTTTTAAACACTAACTCCCTTTTTAAAGTTCCAGCTAGGTATCTTAACAGCCATTTAAGTGCAGTCCAATGAGACTTACCTGAGTTAGACATAAACTTACTCAAGAAACTAACTGCATATGCAATGTCCGATCTCGTGGTAATCATAGAATATATCACAGATTTATAGCATAGGGAACATTACTCATTTCATACAATTCTTCTTCAATTTTAGGACATTGTGCAAATGACAAACTCATGTGTACAACTAATGGTACATTGAAAAACTTAGCAAATTCCATACCAAATTTGGTTATCACTTCATCCAAATAAGACTCGTGATTAATAGTTATCCTATTATCAGCCTTATTCCTTTCAATAACCATGCCAAGAATTTTTCTTACCTCTCCTAAGTCTTTCATGTCAAATTCCCATTTTAAAAGGTTTTTCATCTTTATGATTTCAGCTTTACTATAGCTAACAAATAACATGTCATCCACATATAGTAATAAATAAACTTCACATCCTACTTTAGAGTTGTTGAAATGCAAACATGCATCAAATTCACTCATTTTTAAACCAATTTTGAGCACATAAGCATCAAATCTTCTATTCCATTGTCTAAGACTTTGTTTAAGACCATACAAGGAATTTCCAAGCAAACACACAAGTTCCGTTTTTCTCCTCATTTCGAACCCTTAAGGTTGAGACATGTAAATCAATTCATCAAACTCCCTATGAAGAAAAGCCATCTTAACATCGAGTTGCTCCAACTCCCAATCATACTGGACAACTAAGGCTAAGACTAACCTGATAGTTTTATACTTAATGACCGGTGAGAATGCCTCATTTAGTCTATCCCCTCTCTCTGAGTATTTCCCTTCGCAACCAACCTAGCTTTATATGTTAAATGTTCTTTAGGTCCTACTCCTTTCAACTTATAGATCCATTTGCAATAGACTATCTTTTGATTCTTTAGTTTTTCAACAAACTTCCAAGTCTCTCTTTTGTTTAGAGGCTGGATCTCTTTTCTCATAGCCTCCAGTTTTTAGAAGCTTTCCAGGTAATCGCTTCCTCAAATGAAGTTGGTTCAATTAATTCCAAGGCTTCACCTAAAACTAGGATAAATTCCATCAAATTTAAAGAGATGTATTTCAAATTGGGCTTCACTTGTCTTCTATCCCTATCCCTCACTAATTTGTAATCATCCATATTAGTACCGGCAAATGTTTCTTGATTAGGGACAACAGTTTCAGGAATTTCAAGTTCAGGTTGTTCTATCACTACTTCTTATGAGATTCTTCTTGAGGTTGGATTTCACTATCCTCTGGATTATAGGAGAATTCAAAGGACCCAAAAGCTTGATCAATTCAAAAATTTGTACGCGCCTATGGGGAAAAGAATTAATCGACTCCTCAAGATTTATAGATTCGTCATTGACCACAAGGTCATTTACAGACAAAGATTGTGTATTACTAATGATTTTTGAAACCTTGCCTGCAGTTTTAGAATTTGGGGTAGTACAAGAGGATAATCTTGTAATTCTTCTGTTAACTTGCGGGCTTTCCTCTCTACCCGTTTCTCTGAAATGCACAAAAAATCGAATTTTCGAGTCAGTTGGAAGAAACAAAAAGCTTCTCTTTTCAAGTCAGTTGAGGATGTTTGGCTAAGCTTAAAGCTGTCGAGAAAAGAATGCTTCTCTTTTTAAGACTATTTGTACCTTCTCTTTATTAATACAAAATAAAAATGGCAGATGCGAATGGTCATTTTCATTTGCTTTAAAGCAACTCCTATATCATCAATAAAAATTTACTTACAAGTATATTTTATCTAAACATATTATGTAAAAAGTACCTTATTTCTTTTTTAGACTCTAAAACCTTAAAACTAATAAAATGGAGAACTGGTAGAGGTTACGCCCTTGAAGCCTTTAAGTTAGCTGTTGATAATGTCATTATGATAAGTGCTTCTTTTACTTGCTTGTTTCCAATCTTTTTCACTTTTTACACTTCCGTGAACCCTCAGGTTTCGTTGGGAACTTGGGGTGGAGAGAATGGAGATTTAAGATAGTGCAACAAACAAGATTTTTAGTAATCTATTCGACGTACCAATAATTATTCTCGCCATTGTTACATCTTTAAAACTTATTCATGAGAATTCTTGATGACCAACTTTAAAAATTCACATTATAAATGAAAAAATTCATGTCAATGAGGGAAAATTTGCCTAAGAAAATAAGTTAATCATTATGTAAATACAACAATATAGTATACATATCTATAGTCTCTCCTACAGTATGACTTTCATCCCAATGGACTCTTTTTCTTTCTTCATGCTTCTATTTCATATTTCAGCCCAATATTTCTATTGCATAAAGAAAAGAATAGAAGAAAAATAATATTTGTCTTGAGTCTTCGAATCTCTTGTGTAGAAGTCCATTTGATTTGATTCATCTTGTGACTATTAAACTGTGTAGTGCTGTTGGATGGTTTCAATGTCTAATCCCTTCAGCTTAACTACGGATTCGACATGTCCCTTAAGAGTGTGAAGTTCTCTCTGCCTGCATATTTCTTGTTAGAGTACAAAATGATGTTATTATCATAATTGGGCGGAAAACATATGAATGCTGAACAATATTAACAAACAAAAGGTTTTGAGCTAAGTAACGATGGTGTGAATACCTCGCAACTTCAGCTCTTCGTTTAGCCTGCTCAGCAATTTCAGACAATTCTCTGTAGTTATTTTTGTCATTGAACAGGGCACAGTTGTCTGGTGTTTGGAGGCCATGTAGTGTGCGCTGAGCGACAGCCCATTGTGCTTCTCTCTCACCCCTCCCGTAATCCTTTTTGGTTGTGAAAGCAGTCTAGTTTGTTCAAAAATTGAAAACTATGGATTAATGGTGAATCTTGAAAAGAATCTAGTTTGGGAGTGATTGAATTTTTGTGTAATACCTTGTTCTGGATCATAGAATCCCAGGCATGGCCACTTAATGTGAATCGGATGATGAACTTGAGAATGTCAAGTGGGAAGTATGTGACAATGCTGAAGATCCAAATGACTCCAGCCCACCCCCATCCAATGCCATTAATTCTAGCAAAGCTCCAGTTTGCGTATACAGCAATGATTGTAGCCAACTGAAACCAAGAACTCGAATAACATCAAAAATTTGAAGCAAGTGTTATGGTTTTAGTCAATTGTGAACTGAATTTTGCTTCCAAAACTTACCAATTGGGCTATTAGGAAAGCGCCGAATAGCAAGATTCCAGGGCGTTCGAGGAATGACCAGCTTCGGGACCTAGTCACAAAGATGAGCGCTTGACTGATAATGCTCACTTGAAGGTAGAGAGCAGCTGTAAGCTCATCTGTGTTGCCTCTGATTGATCTCACTTTAAAGGTATTCTGTAATCAGTCCATGTATTGGTGCTTAGAATTATTGTTTGAAGTGTGCGCGCATGTGTGCGTGCATGAAAATATATATGTGTGTGACAAGGTTTGGTATTGGAGGAATGAACTTACAGAGAAGAAATCAGTATCAGACGCAAGGTAAAAGAATACGACAGTCATGACAGCCATGTATGTTCCGAGGACAACGCCAGTGGCAAAGATTTCCTTGAGTTTCCAAGAGTCGGGTACTGGAGATGGTTTCACCCTGTCCTTGGAGATTGTCATGATGGTACCATCGTTAAGGATGGCGATGATCAAGACCATAA
Source organism: Fraxinus anomala (assembly GCA_903798345.1). Lineage (NCBI taxonomy): Eukaryota > Viridiplantae > Streptophyta > Magnoliopsida > Lamiales > Oleaceae > Fraxinus > Fraxinus anomala. The sequence goes on from CAIGRN010047038.1 coordinate 20,507, forward strand.
AAGGTGAGAAGTCGAACTTCCAGATTAGGGCAATGAGCATAAATCCCATGACGATACGAATTGTGATGGAAACAGCATAGATGGTATAGTTCTTCATCCTCTGGAATATGGCTCTACTTGTCAACACTGCACTAATAATCACACTAAGTCCTGGCTCGGTTAGAACAATGTCTGATGCACCTCTGGCGGCATCAGTTGCGTCTGCCACAGCAATACCAATGTCTGCCTTCTTCAGTGCTGGTGCATCATTCACACCATCTCCTGTCATACCACAAATGTGCTTCCTTTCCTGCAGTTTCTTCACAATCTCGTACTTATGCTCTGCATGGACACAACTTTTGTGTTAGGTGCAAAAGGTACTACAAGAAACAGAATGAATACAAGTGTTCAAATGTTTTGGTACGTGGGTTAGAAAAATAAGCTACAATATGTTAATTATTATGTCAAGTTGTCCTAGAGCATGCACTGAAAGTGAATTTACCAGGGAAGACACCAGCGAAGCCATCAGCCTTCTCGATGAGCTCATCAACGGGAATCGAAGCAATTGACTCGTCCTTGCTTTGGCCTAGAAGGGAAGACGATGGATACATGTTCGTGCCCATGCCAAGCCTACGACCAGTCTCTTTTCCAATGGCAAGCTGGTCACCGGTGATCATCTTGACATTAACACCGAGTTCAAGAGCTTTACGAATAGTCTCTGCGCTGTCATGCCTTGGAGGGTCAAAGAGAGGCAACAAACCAACAAACTCCCAAGGTCCACCAGCACTTTCTTTATTTTTCTCTGGAACAGCCTATAAAAAATACAATATTGTCATTCTTTGGTAGTGCATTCTCTTCGATTAGTTCATTTCATCATTTTTTGAAGAATTTCCTACTCTGATTGTTGACTAGCTCACCTGTCGTGCAACGCCAAGAGAACGAAGACCACGGTTGGCAAAATTGTCTATGATATCGTGGGCCTTCTTCCTTGAATCTCCTTTGAGTTCGCATAGATCAATAATCTGTCAAATTACGAAAAAGGTTAGCTATTAGATATTAGACATTTAAACACTATGCTCCATACTATTACTACAGCTATAGATTTTTTTTGATTATCTTACTTGCTCTGGAGCACCCTTGCTGCTTCTATGCCAGTCTCCGTTAGAGTCAATGTAGGTGATTGCAGTTCTCTTTTCAACCGGGTTAAAGGGCAAGAAGTGCACCTCTTTGATTCCAGCTCGTGCCTACAAAATTCATAAACATATTCAATATAGTCTACAGGTACAAAAAGTGTCTGACAAATTTATTTACTGTAAGTAGTAGAGCTTAATACCTCTTGTGGATCACTCAACATATTAACAATTGAAGCATCAATGGCGTCCTGGTTCTCGACCCTGGAAGCCTGAGCAGATAACAAGACAACGGTGTCCTTATCCATGTTGTCTGGGAAAACTTCAATCATTTCCTTGTCAACCGTGAGCTTATTAAGGGTAAGGGTTCCTGTCTTGTCACTGCAGAGAACATCCATACCAGCCATTTCCTCTATGGCAGTCATTCTCTTTGTAATAGCCCCTTGTTGGGATAACCTGTGGGATCCAATAGCCATTGTCACAGACAAAACTGTTGGCATGGCAATTGGGATACCTCCAATGAGCAGCACAAGTAGATTGTCAATTCCTTCCCTGTATTTCCTTTCCTGGATTGGGTACATTACTAAAATCTCAATCACCATGCCCACAGCAATTGAGCAGATGCAGAAATTCCCAATGGCAGTTAAAACCTGTAGACAATAGAAACATTGAGCAATTAAGTCTCCTTCCTAATAAATTTGTGTCGGCTATATGAAGTCCCCCTCGAGTTAATATTTATACCTTTTGGAAGTGACCGACGTTGTTAGTGCTGTCGACAAGGTGAGCAGCCTTGCCGAAGAAGGTATGAACACCAGTGGCAATGACGACTGCCTCGATCTCGCCTTGCTTGCAGGTGGAACCAGAGTAGACTCCATCACCGGGATTCTTGGTCACGGGAAGAGACTCACCAGTGAGGGCAGACTGATCGATTTTCATAGGATCGCCCTCTAGAAGACGAGCATCGGCTGGGATAATATCCCCCAACTTGACACTAATCAAATCTCCTGGAACCAGGATTGCAGCATCCTGCTCACCCCATTTGCCGTCTCTCAAAACCTTAGTTTTGGGAGCAAGACCGGCCATAAGAGCAGCAGCAGCATTGCCTGCATTATTTTCTTCAATGAAACTAATAGTTGAGTTGATAATCAGCAGCACTACTATACCAGTAAAGTCTTGCCAATCCGGAGGCTTGCCCTGCATTTTCAATCACTTTTCCATCAGTAAAGGTCGAATTCATTTTTTCATCAAAAGCCCAACATGTACACGAGACGTACCCCTCCGTTAGCCAAAACAATGGCCATAATGGCGGCAGACTCCATGACCCATGAGAGAGGATTCCACATAAAGCCCAAGAACTTGAGGAATTTGCACTCCTTTTTCTCTTCAAGCTTGTTGGCCCCAAAAATTTGGAGCCTTTTTGCTCCTTCATCTGATGTCAAACCCTCCCTTGAACATTTTAGCTGTGTGAATACTTCCTCAACGGGGATGTTCTCCTGCAGGAAACCACAGCTTCGATGAACTTTTCAATCACATATTCAATTAACTTTTATCGAAATCTACTAAAAAATTAATTTTTAACTAAACCAAATTGGGGTTTAATTTGATCGAGAAAATACATACTCGAATCTTGCATAAATTCAACGACTTTTAGATTAAGGCATAAGTGTATCTAAATCTTATACTATATTTGAGATATTGAGCTTTACATGAAAGCATGATAAAATTGAGATCAACTTTTCTTTGATTAAGAAAAGTACAACAAATCTTGTGTGAAATCCAACTATTTGGAATAAGGTGTAACTAAAATCTTATACGATATAATCGAATTTTATAGAAAAAAAGATGATACTTTTGAGATCAACTAAATTTGATCAAGAAAATACCTACTAGTAACCATGCATGAACTCGAATAAATTATAGAACACTAAATAAAAAAATAAAAAAACGCTTTGATGTACATGCTAGAAATCTTGCATGAAAATTCAACAAGAGATATATGGAAAAAGAACGACGATACTGACAAGATCGACTTGCTCATTCTTGATCTCTTCCAAGGATATATCTGAGGCCATGATGGCTTACAAGAAAAAGAGAAACAAATTCAATCACAGGATGAAGGAAGAAAAATGGAGAGACATATACTCTCTATCTCTCTCCCTATTCTCTCCTCCGTCAAAAACACAGCTTCTTATACTAATCTGGTACCCTCAACAATGGCGGATTATCGTAGATTCTGGCCATAAGAATAGGTACTGTCTTGCGGTTTTAGCTTATAAATAGGTTCTTGTCAGATTCAAATATTTATATATCCAGTGAACTGCTAGATTTAATATTGGCCTTAAAATAAAAATATAGAATTTACTCTGAAATTGGATGGACAGATAATGAAATAGCAGATTAAACATACCAAAAATCCAAAACAATGTTGATCATTTTTTAAAAGAAAAAGACATTTTGAAATAATTTTATTTATTTTAAGATTAAAAGTATAATAGTCGTTTAAATAAAATTTTAATAGTCAAATAACCCATTTTCGTCGTCGAGTAACCAAAACCACAATCTTACCCATAATCTCATTTTTATGTTTGTAGATATGGGTAAGTCGTGCCATCGGGGTCGACTCGCTCAATCAAAGGTGACTTAGCTTGTCTCTTGGTGGCTCACCATTATTTTTTATATTCACTCATTATGATGAGTCAACTCGCACCACCTAGCACCTTAGTTGCACACTCGTATGCACAATATTTAAAGTTTTTCCTATTATAAAATACCATTCAAAATGTATAATCAACAATGACGACCAGTTCTGCTGCAAGCAACANCTCAATCTTGTTCCCATCGGCAATGTTCAGGCTTGTGTTTACCAGTCTCAACTTTTGTTTTAGGTCAGTCCCACAAAATTTTATCGCGTTCTCGTGTTAAGCACTTCTAGATTACTACTACAAGAAAATTCGTCGCGACTTGCTCATTATGTGTTTGTGTATATGCCTGCAAGAAACCAAAATCTTATAGAGTTCTGCAAAAGCACCCAATGCGATTTGAAAAATGGTAGTTACAAAAAGTTAGGCCTATATATGTTAGTATGAAAAGTATGTCATCTAATTCAATTCAATACTCATGGTGATATTTGTTACCTTTTATAGGGAAGAGTCAGCCATGAGGCTCTACTTGCAAACATATTTAGTTTTCTTTATTGATAGTGCTACAAGATGGTGGTACCAGACTTTGCTCTGTATTATTTGGCTAACTTGGTATCCCATTTGAACAATTCAATCTTTATAATTATACCTATACTCTTCGTCAGTAACCATGCGAAGTCTGCTATTATTCATGATATTTTATTTCTATTCACCTTGTTTGTGTTATCTCATCATATTTGCTCAATCTGCCAGTCACTGGAAACTCGTTTTTTGCATATTAAGAATTATTTCAAATCCTTGTTAAGAGTCCTGAACAGATCGAGGTACCTTATATTTATCCTAATCCTCTTCAATTTTGTGTCACAAAAAGTGCACCTGTACGTGATCACCCAAAATTAGTCCTATTTCAGGTGTGTGTGCAGGTTCAAACTTTCCAGCAAGTGGTATTTTTATGCGGACATATGATTGCAAGGGTGTTGTAACACCCCCACATCTAGATACCTAGATCTGGAAGTATTATCATTTATTTTCTCTTAAAACTATAAATGCGGAAAAACGATTAGATTTTTCTTCAACGTATTAAACGTCAAGGACTTTAGTTTTTGAAAGTAATTTGTACTTAATAAAAATATCAGACAATTAAATTAAGCGTTAACTTTATTGTGAAAACGATTTCAATATTTAATTGATATAGTACTGAGTCCGTCATACCACAAGTCGTCATCTCGATTATCTTGCCTTCATCATTTGAAAATGGAAAGTGATAACGTGGAATGAGCTAATACTAAGTAAGCAAATATCATGTGTATGATGCATACTTATGATATGCTTATGAATTACTATAAAATCAAAAAGTATTTCTCAATATGTATCCCCTTTTTCATTCATTTCTTTAAAAAACCTTAATATTGAAATCGTGAGCTCACTAGTGTATCGTCAAGCCAATCAGAACGCAATGTACCATGTTATTTGGAACCCGATCGAATCTACCGATAGTACCCGTAAAGCGGTTGACATTAATATTAAAATTGAACATTGGTCGGGCGCGTTGGTCTCTCTGCCCCACTTCCCATTCACACCTTCATAGCATAGATATACATCTCGTAATAAAAATGTTTGAGATACATGTATTTTTTAAAAACATTCCTTCTCACATTGACATTTAAAAACAAACTCTTTCTTTCATGAAATTTCATGGATGAATTGATGCATGAATGATCATTAAAAACATTTATGATATAAAATATAATGATCGCGTATTAATTTCACATAATACCTATTTAGATAATACGTTCATACATTTAACAAAGTAATATACGTATAAAGACAATTTGAGGTTTACTTTCCTGAAATCTTTAGCAATTTTACGTTAGAATGGTAAGTGAAGATGTCCCTAACCGCCCACGAAATCAACAGGCCAAAAATTCTAGTTCATTAACATTTATTAAAAGGACTTCTACATATTCATTGTTATTGTTGTTATATAATTCTATTAGATCAAATATATAATCCCCATCTTTAAGTACCATAATAAAATTTATCGACTACGACAGGGAAATAGTTATGACATATCATTTGAAATAAAATTTACACCAGTGAAGGAAAAGTTAAATTTCAAATGCTCCAAGATTTAATTACTATTTCATGTGATACTACCACGTTGCGACAATGAATTTACACCAATAATCTCACAAACTATTCGTGTAAAGTAAAAGTCACTAAAAAAAAAAAAAAAGACTAGTACAAGGACACAATTACAAATCTACATCAATTTCACTGCATGTACAAATGGCTTTAAAACTCAACAGCGGACGCGGTGGAAACAATTGACTTGGGTATGACTAGACTAATCTTAGAAGTAAATTAAGTAAGAGTTAAATAGTTACTTATTTGTCCAGTGATTCTTATGACATACCTGAACTTAAGTTAGTACATTATTTTATTAAAAATCTTGATAGAGGAAATATAATTATTCTCATATACTAACTAAGTAGATTTTTAAATAACAGTTCATATAAAAAGAGCTTTAGCCTTAATGTCACAAAATTTATAATATTAGCATTGACCATGTAGTACAAATCAGAAATGAAAAATAGTCAATTATTAAATTGGCAAAAAAACAATCAAGGAATAATTTGAAGAAAACATACAGATACATACACATATATACACGAACAGACGTGTAGAGGTACATTAAACTAGTTTTGTTAATGTTTAAATTAAA
>CAIGRN010047052.1:0-23593 GCA_903798345.1 Fraxinus anomala
TGGGATTGTAATCCCTTTTAAGGCTGCTCTTCAAATCTCAACTTTCAATCAATGTGGGATTAATTTCACATACACAAGTGAAAATATATTTGCCAATCAATATATTTTCCAACAACATACACATAGATGCACGAACTCAAAATCTCAAGACCTAGAAAAGGAATAAGATTCTGAATTTTATCTATATTAAGGATTTCAGCACAAGCTCAAACCAATTAACCAATTATTTTGAATAGACCCAAACAGTCTGAATGGCCGGAGCTGTAGACCCAAAAAGCCCAAAAGAAGATGAAGGTGTAAAGGCGGAGAAGGTTAACCCTAATGGGTTTTAATAGATGGGAACTGCAAACACGAACAGTAAGTAGTGCGACGGAGGAGAAGAACGAAGGTTTGTGGAAGGGATGCGGTGGTAGGCTTTTTTTGGTGTCAGTGACATTGGCGATGGCAACGAAAGGTGGCTATTGCTCTTTGGATTTGGATTTGGTTTTGGTTTTGGTGTGTGTGGGGACGAGGGTAGGGTGAGAATGGGAGGTAGAAGGAAAAAAAAATGTATGGTTGCAATTCTTACATGCTTGCTGGATAAGAGAAGGATCCATTTTGGAGTGTGTAATTGTTTGGCAACATTAAGAGGATGAGGAGTGGTGGTGGAAGGAGCAGTGGGGATGACGATGGCGACAACCGTTGCTACTAGAGGTTTTGGAGTAAGGGGAGTGGGGAGGAAGAGGATGGTGGAGGGTGAGTTTTGTGTTATTTGTTTATTTATTTATATATTATAATTGTGTTTTTGTTGAAAAAATGTAAAATTATCTTTTTATCCTTTTGAAGTTAGTTAAAATTATGATAAATATTAATTCTCTGGTCAATTAACAATCAAATTAATGATTTCTATTCATTTGGACTCTAGTTGCTAATTTTTGAAAGATTTGGTACCGTGAATGTCACAAAGTAAAAAAATTGGACCAAATCTACATAAAAGTAGAAGGTTTGATATTGTGGTTGCAATTTTCCCTAAAATCTAACATTCATTAATAAACAATATTTACGTGGCAAATTTACTTAAAAGGTAACTTTTTAAGCTGCCTAACGTATCTGTGGAAGAACAATATATAATTCATTGATTTTGAGTTAATTTGTACAATTTTTGTTAACGATTGATTGACAATTTTGATATTGTCAAAATTCGATCATTGATTTTAAAAATAAGTTTTAAAATAAATAAATATAATATTATTACGTGTGAGATGTTAATTAAGATTATCTAATAAAATTGTCTAGTAACATGACTCATGATTTTTTGTTGAAGAATGACCAAATATCAAACGGTGGCTGGCGTGGCGTCAATGGAAAAATGAGAAATTTCACTACGGACAATTGGACTATTAGACAATCCCAAAATTGATTTCGAAAGAAAAAAAAAAAAAAAAGAAAAAATCTGGACCAACGATCACAGCCAATTAACTATTTTTCAGATGAGACCCTCGAACGATTTACTTTATCTAATTGATCGTGTCGGCTGTATTCCTTCACTGTTCGGCACCAAATTCTCAGTCAACTGATTTTATTTTCTACAGTATTTTTAATAAATCTTGATCAAGCTTAAAACGTCTGAAAGTCGGTATTGATCTGTTTTTCAAAAATCTTGATCAAACCCAGATAGCATAAATTTTGTTTTTTTTTTTTTTTTGTTTTCTTTTTTTTTTTAAGATCAGAGTTTACTGTGACAAAGAATCAAGATTTTCTGATGGGCTTGTTCTTGAATTTGCTTGGAATTTTTTAAACGTCCATTTTTTTACAAACATTCTGATCTGTGATTAGCTCAGATCAATCCGTTTTTCCCAGAAATTTGAGCGAGCTCATATAGCAATTCTGGGTCTCTTAAGGATCAAAGTATTTACTGTAACCAAGAATCAGGATTTTCTGCTGGGTTTTCTTAAAATTTCTTCAAATCTCCAATTTTCATCGAAATTCTGATTCGGTAATAGCCCAGATTGCTTTAGAGCCATGAATTTCAGAAGCATGGAAGAATTTTGGCCGTTTTATATGAACCAGCACTCAAAACCAGCCACAAGACGTTGGCATTTTGTGGGCACTTTTTGTAGTATTCTGTGCTTGGTATACTCAGTGTTCTTCAACTGGCGGTGCCTGATTTTTGTGCCTTTGTTTGGGTATTGTTTGGCGTGGTATAGCCATTTCTTTGTTGAAAGGAATGTTCCAGCAACTTTTGGGCACCCCTTCTGGTCTCTGCTATGTGATTGGAAGATGTTTGGCCTGATGCTTACTGGTAAAATGGATAGAGAAATCAAGAGGCTTGGTAAGAGGCCTATATTGCAAGCCTACTGAATTTCTGATTTTAGTTTGTTTAGAAGATATAGTTTTAATAGCATATGAATCTTTTTCTATCTTGTTCGAACTTTCTATATTGCCTTTTCTGTTCCTTTTTTATGGTCTTCACCATCTTGTACTTGTACTATTCTTATTACGAAGTTTGTACTTTCTTTATGTTGCAATGTAAAGTTTTTGAGGCATTTCAATGTTGGACACTCAAGCCTAATAATAGCGTACCCTTATTCCCTCAACCTTTTATTTAGGGGTATATTAGGCGTTGTATAGTGTCTTAGGTCGTTCTAATATTGTTGCATATAGATAGGATTATATAGGTGATACATGCAGAGGTTCGAGATTACTGTTCCACCATTGTAGTCTTTTTTCTTCTTCATAGTAAAACTTAAAACTGTGGTGGTGAATGGATGTAGACAGTGAACCACTATAATCTGCATGTCGAATGTTTCGTTTTGCTTAATATTGGTTTCTTGTGATCGGAACTCGCTTGATCCCTAACATTCAAGTATAACTGCTTTTTGGTTAAACTCGTGCCCATATATGTTCTTATGTGTTTATATGGAGTAATTCTTAACTGCAAGAATGCATTATGAAGATGTCATTTGTAATTTTAAATGGTTGTGGTTCTATAATCATTGATTTTAGATTTACATCCTATACTCATTCCTTACCCCGAAGGTGAACACATCAGTAAATAGAAGTCTAGAAATTACAGACTAGTCTAAGCCAAATACAGTTGGAGGGAAGTACAAGAAAAAGCTTCTGAGTGATCATCCCGTAGCAAATATAGTGCTCAATTCTGTTTCAATTCTTGAATACTCGCAGCCTGGTAATTCAGAACTCCAACAAGTGGTTCGGACTTGTGCTTGAAATTGCTTTTGTTCCTTCTCTGCATATCAAATATACATCAGTCTAGAGACAACCTCAAATGCGAGGTGTTTTATCCTGGAACCATTTTAATCATCCATAATATTTCTGTCATGAAGGAAGAGGCCTTATGACTTCCCCGTGAAATTGTAATATATTTCCCTAATTTCTGTTGGAAAGAGGCAGGAGAAGAAAGAATGGATGATCCATGGTCTCTCATATGTACTGTTACAATGAACACAAAAGCGAGTAGTAGTGCCATGCCCATTGCTCCAAGGCTAACCTGGTAGGGAGACTCGATAAATGTTTATTTCTGGACTCTTCTTCAAAGTTGAAGGTTATCCACAGAAGGCTAAAACAAAGTGAACTTTTGTTGGAAGTTTGAGCAAAAACCACACACACAGTTATCTTTATTCTCTGGGTGCTCGTCCGATCATCTCCGTCTCTCTGTTTTCCCTGCTTAACTTGCTTTGCACTCAACACCAGATTTCACCAATTGCTACTACTTTCGAATTTCGATCACCTCAGATTTTTAATTTCGGGATAGATTTTTTAAATTTTCTTTACTTAATTCACTCTTTGATAACTGGATTTGAGAAGTCATTATCAGGTTCAGTATTGTATTGAAGTTATGTTCTGATTGAGATAAGGCCTAAATCTATACTTCTATTTGTGGTGGATGCTGCTAGTGCAAGGAGTAGGGTGGATGTAGAGATTTGAGAAATGTGGGAGTGAAGGTGGTGAAAATTGACTGATCTTGAGGGAATGATGGATCTGTCCGTTTATTTGTGTAATAACTAACGCAGCTGCACTGCATAGTGTAATGGATAATATTTCTACTCCTTTATGGTGACATGGGAATGTTGTGGTCGTAGTCCAGTAGTTTTGGTGAAGGGGCAGAGGTGCTTGTGTCAATGCTATATGATCAAGCAATGGAGCATCCAATATTGAATTTTCAAATGGACATATATAAGGAAAAAATTGCTTGCCATTAAATGAAAATGATCGTGACGAGAGTAATCTTTCTGCAGTTAGACCACTAACATCGATTTGGCTAGGATGAGAACTCCACCTGGTATTGGGACAGCAGTTATCTTACTGTCAAAGACAGGTGTTAGGTTTAACGTATTCCTTGAGTTATGATGAACTTGTGTAGAGTTTTTGTTGGTAGGTTAATTAGTCACATTTTATGCATGTTTCCCACCTGAAATTCTTGTTGGACAAGTTCAACACTAGAGCAGGAGAGACCTAGAGAAGTATCTCTTGGTGAATAGATCTGTCTTTCACACAGACAAATCATACCAAGTGCAAACGAGGACGGGGAGAAATAGGGACATACATGCAAATTCTCTAGTAGAGCAAACTGAATTACCTCCGGCAGGCTGGCACTTGAACCATTACAGTTTTATCAAGTCCTCGTCTTGTTAACTGTTCTGGTTTAAATCTAAAATTTTACTGTTATTACAGCGAAAGGGCAAGAAAATGAATACGTAAATTTGGCTTCTTACCTTACTAATGGTTCAAATACAGGTTTTGATGGAGAGTATATCAGAGTCGATAAATTTTAACTGCTTTTAGCAACTCGATCCTCTGTCATGCAATCTCTCTGATCTCAACCAATACAGGACGATGTCGTTTTCCATAAAGGTTTTAAGTTTTGATCTCACTACCGGCACAGTCCCATCTTCACCTTTATTTATCTGCATTACTTTTGACTTTTTCTTCTTAAGCATGTTTTGATTCGGCTAAAAATTACTTTTTCGAAAATTAAGTTAGTGTTTACTTTCTAGTTTTGCAAGTTCTCTTAGAGCGCGTTTGAAAGTGTGTTTTTCATTCGAATTTTTACTTTTATGCTGTTTGATTGATATTTTTTTCATGGAAAATATTTTTCTACTCTTAATCATGTGATCATATTTTTCTCAAAATCAAAGGAAATATTTTTTTTAGGGAGAGTAAGATTTTATTTTCCAGAGAATTCACACACTCTCTCTCTTATCTACCCATTCTATCTTATTTATCCACCAATAAAAAATAGATAAGTATAATATTTTTTATGTTGAAAATTAAATTAATCAAATTAATAATTTTCATACAAATAAGTTTTAGACAAATTGAATTATTTAGATTTTATTTTCTTTCCATGTAAATTATATACTCGTAATCAAACGTACCCTTAACTTAAAAAAACTATAGACAATCAACAAAATAAGTAATTAAAAATAAAGTTTACTTGTTTTAATTAGAAGAAAACGGGCTGTGGTCACTTTTTTATTGCATCAAACATGGCCATAAAGAAGGAAGGCGAGCGTCAATTTCCTTGCTAGCTACAAGTGCTGGATTCCGTGTTACCGTTCGGTGGGCGTTGAGTGTTTTTTCCCATTCTCTAGAATTTAAAAAAATAATAATAATTAGTGTATATGTTCTCTATCATTTCACAGTTTAAACACAATTAACTTTTTCATTCAATTTTTATCCTTCACGTCATATTATGTAATCTATTGTATCCATTTTTTTTTTATGTACAAGTAGCAAAATTCTTCCTTTTTTTTTCTCCCATAGCAGTCTTGTTTATCTGTGGGACTAGAGACAGAATTTATAGGAGTGTGTAACTACTTTTATCCACAACATTTCATTTGCTTTGAAGATTTGAATTAACATTCTCCTCACTTTGATATGCCATAGCTCAAAATAAAACTGATCTCAATCCAGAATCTTCATCAAGTTTAGAGGAACTGTTGCATTCCTTGCATGTTGCCACAGTACAATTTGAATATTGTCTTCGAAAGCCGTGACAGAAGCAAAGGAGAAGAAACTTCAAGGACCAAAAACCGACTCCTTTAAAGATGTTAATTGTTGATCTCGAAAAATGGTCTAAACACATGGCCAACAGAATAGTACTCCATGTAAACTCCTTATCCACGTAATCACCTTCCTGCGCACGATAACACGTCGTTAGTCATTTGAGGCCTTTTCCGCTGGGGATGGAAGTGGTCGCGAACACTCTGACGGTCAAGTCAATATTTCAGTCAACCGGATAGTGGCGTCTGACGGTGAAGTGGTCACCGGTTCGTGGTTGAGAATGTGTGTAAATATAGTGAAAGACTCTTAGAATTAAAGACTAGAATCTAAAGATTGGAATCGGAACCCTCGACTTACCATTGTGTGGTGGTATTTATACTAGAGAAGGGAAGAGAAGAACCGTTGGATGGAGGGACATGTGACTTCAGATCCCGGATTAGTCATCATGTCATAGGCGTCAATCTGTCAATCCATAGGCTGGCGGACATTAAATGATTTCTGACACGTCACATCAATCAGCCAGGGACTTGATTTTGGATAGATCTCATAAAAGATTTTGGTAGAGGTGTGACGAGACGGATCGTGAAGAATAACGAATGCGGAATGCGGGCCTTTTGCATCCGTCGTGAATGGCGGATGAGTTCGGTTCTTCTACGAGATGGGGCAACAGTATTTCAGTTCGTCCGATATGGATTCAGTTCGTCTGCCACGTGGCGACACCAGATCAATTCGGCCAACACGTGACGGAAGAGGTGGAGGGCCTAAAAAGGTCCCTAACATTAATAGTGAGGCTTGAGAGTCTCTCCATAGAGTGATTCCCATTGCAAGGCAAAAATGATATTCAAAGGGCTCACAAATCAGCAAGCATATATAAAATGGAAACAGAGAATATATCGAGACAAGCTGCTTATTAAACCAAAAAGGGTTGGAAATCGAGTTCCATTTGGTTGGGAATTCTGCTTGTTCTTGCTTTCTATTATATTTGTCATAAAAACCTATTTTTAGGACTCGTGCATAACAAGTGGTATTGGAGCCCAACATGATTACATAATTAAGTGCAATCCCTTTTTAATTTAAAGCATTTTGATAGTTGGAGAATGAGGAAAGAATGGTAAGGATTAAGCCCTATCCCATTGTTTTGGTTCACCCTCCTCAATGTCAGTGACAGGTCCACTCGCCACGGCATAATTTCACCATTAGAAAGAAAGAAAGAAATAAAAAATGGATCACTCATGAAAATTTTTTGGACCTCTTTATTCACACTCAACTTTCTTACCCTTTTGTGTACCTTCCCGTTTCCTTTGTAATAAAACAAGACAAAGCTTATTGGCTAAGCTTAAAAGAAGCAAAAAGAAATAGAAGTTCTCGTTTTTTCAAAACATGTTTGGATATGTTACTTATGTTGAAATTAAGCCGCTTGGACCTTGCTATCAAGCACAATGTTACACCTTCGTACCGGAAAAGTGACATAGGATGCACCTATCCAGGCAATTTAGCCAAGGGTTGCAGCCGAGGAGAACTCCTTGCTAATACTGTTGAAGCTGAATTTACAGCAAGCTTTAAGTTNTTAAAAGCACATACCAGTACATGCATATTGGGTTGCCCAATCCATAGAAAATACAGCCCCAGCTGGAACCAGTGAACCTGCAAATAAGTTCTTACATCACAAATTCTTACTCATACTTCTAGTTGGAATTGCAACTATTTCACAATTATTATAATATTAAAAAGGGATAATTGCAGTAAAAGTCCCAAACTTTTAAAATACTGACAGACTTTCCTTAAATCTTTGATTTGTTACAGCCGTCACCCATAACCTTTTAAAACGTTGCATGTGAGGCCATTTTGGACGGTTTTCATCCAAAATACCGTCAGATGACTTAAAAAATTAATTTTGATCACATTTTAATCAATTTTAAAAGAGTAAAATGGTAACTATCTATTAATCACATTAAGTATAAGATTTTAGGGTGGGATAAACCAAACCACAACAAAATGAAAGAAAGTACGAAAGCTATGTGAAGTGACGTTGGAATATGGTGTGGGAAGGGAAAAAAGTCAAGGCAAAAGCATATTGAAATAAAACTCACGATATAAATTGTTAGCTTTTTATTTTTATTTTTTATGGAGATATAAATTGTTAGCTAAGGTGCTGATTTTGACAACAATTAATTAAAGAAAAAACTTCCAAACCCACCCACTCAATGAGGGTGACAAAGGGGCTTCGCTTATTCTTAGGCTCGATTCGTCCCGAATTAATTCATGGATGGCTTGAGCTCGATCTCATTTCGAGATGAGCCAGAAGCCGAGTCAAGCTAACATTTTTCAAAAGTCAGCTCATTTGAATTCATGGACACAAGCTTATGAGTCGGCTTGTGGATTAACTTATTTTTATACTTAAAGCCCTTTTGAGCCCCATTTTATTGCCAATAATACATTTTGGAATAATGATTCGATGGAGAATATGTGGTTAAAAAGTAAAGAAAAATTTTAGATTTCTGTGTAATAGTATTTTATTGAAAAATATGGTTAAAAATGAAAGAGAAAATGTATTTGAAAATAACGGGGATACAATGACTTATTTTGTTAATTATCCAAAAAAATAAATAAATCAGTTCGTGGATGGCTCTGACTCGTTTGGACTCCTGGTGGCTCGGCTCGTGAGGCTCACGAGCCAAAGGACCGATTGATCATAAAATTTGGACACGGAGAAGCTTGAACGTAATGGGTCGAGCTGAGTCGGGTGTGCACGGGCCGGGCCGAGCCCCTACACCCACCATGGTCAACCACCCACAACACACTACCATCTACCCGTGATAAGCCCAAAACCAGCTAAGATCATGAAACTGATTGCGTTTAGACCCCAGTTGAAATCGAACACGAAAACATCGTATTTCCTTCGCGATTAAGGCAAATCTTCCCAAAGTAAAATCCCCGAAATTTGTTTGAATTTACATTTTCCATCTCGCTTCATCGCTTGAAATTCAAATTACTACTGTAGACAAGAAAAGGCAAAAATGGAGACTCCTTTGCTGTCATCAGGTAGACTTTCCAATTCATAAAGTTGCAAACTTTCTATGGATTATTTTGTTCTTCGCAATTTTATACTTAAAAGGGGATAGAAATATTCTTTGGCAGAGAAAAGTGACAAAGGAAGTGAAAGATGGAGTACATACGAACACGTAGGCCGTGCCGGGTTGGCAATTCCAACGGCTTTCACGGCTGGAACCGAAGCGAGCGTCGATGAAATTCGATCCGCCTCTGCTTTTTCTGACCCGTACCCGCCTTCTTTACACGCCCCTTTGGTTGGTTCCTCCGAATTACACCACCTCTATCCTAACGGTAATTTCAAATATGGTATAATTTTATAGTTTTCTGTAACCCTTCTGAATCTCACACCGTTTGGGATTCTCTTTACAAGCTGGTTTTAAGGAGCCTAACGAATGTGTTGGGATTAGTACTGATCGATACAGTTTTTTTTTACATTTCTGAGTAATCAAGAGGTGGATCATGTGTATTCCTCTGAGTCATGTAAAATTCTTTCTGACTATGGTTTTTTAATTTGGTTGATGGTGATACGTGATATTTTGCATTGTCATTAGAAATTAGGATTCTGTAGCTACTTAGTTTAATAGATTTCTAAAACAAGAATTTTATTGAGCTTAATTTATGTATTGTTTTCTAGTTATGGTCCATTCATTTGGCAGAAATTACATTTGTGAGAAGAATGAATTTTAAGACCATCTCTATCAACATGTGAGATTTAAGAAGCTAATCTAGCTAGCAAGTTTTAGCCTCAGTTCCCACCCAAATTATCGAACTCTCTGTGATTTTATGTCCCTATGTTTTTGAATCTTTTTCTTTATTCCAGTTCCTTATCAGTTAGCATGTGGAACTTTATAATCTCTGGTAATGCAATTTTGGCGGATCATGAGTTGTAGTTCTCTTGATGCAGCACAAGTGACTGGTTATCCTCGAGGCGGATATCATGGACATTTAGGAACGACAGCTGATGTAGGCAGGTAAGTTTTGAATATGCTCCTCGCAGGCAGGATTAGTTTGATCATGTACTCGAATATGATAGAATATACTTCAATATCATCTGGCTTTGCATTTTTCTCTGAGGGCATAGAATTTGGACGGACCTTCGGACTACACATAAATTTTCAAAGGTTATGTTGGGGATTTTAACCCCATAAATATAAACTGATAAAAAATAAACACACAACCACAGTACAGGAAGTAAACGAAAACACCAAGAAATGTTCACCCAGTTCAGCTTAAAGCCTATTGTGGGGGGGTCGGAGAGTAGCCCAAATACTAAGCACAACAAAACCTTCCACAAGAGAATACAGATCATGAGAGACTCAATCAGACTAGATTTAATCATCGATCTTCTAAAGATCTCTTAAATCTTAAACTCTAACCAAAAATATCACAGAACTTCATGAACTTCTACAGACCCAAAAATCGCCTGATATACTGTAGCAACTCGAATCAAACAGGATTCCTCAACAATTTTGGCTAGAACTTCTAAGAAATTAAAGATCGAAAACAAGAAGAAGACTGGAAGAACTTAGAGAGAGAAAGAGTCACTCAAGAATGAAAAGCCATAATGAAAAGAATTATCGAGAACCACAGCCAACCAAAGAGTCATAGTGGGGTGTTTAAATCTCAGCCGTAGATTATATCCAATAGTTCATCATCCACTTGAAGAAGCACAATCCATGTTAAAGAATGAGATCCAATCTGGGTTGCCAATTGCCATGTGGCCATCCAACCAATTTGGTTTTAAAAGAGTTGTTAATTGTGATAAACACGTTTTTCTCTACAGGTTAATTACTTAATTTACGTTCTTTAATCTAATTCCAAAATCAAACTTCATGCCACCAAGCATAAGATCAAGATTTACAGTGTGTTATATGGGTCTTTAGTCTTCGCCTTTGAATCGTCCTTTTAGTGTTAAGAATCCATTTGTTTGTTGTGAAGGATTCGAGATGTTATGAAATTGTTAAAGGATCCATCTTTATTCTTCTACGTCTTCATATTGTAAGAATGAAATTCTATGATGTCCGTCATGATGGAAAGAAAACTGATCGAAGGTAAATATTGGATTTGGAATCGTCAAGCACACAATATCTTAAACATCCATGAGGTGGAATTTATAGTTCATGCTCGAAAAGCACTATAAATACTAGAGATCCAAACACTTCTAGCTGCATGCCACGTGGCTCGGAAAGATTAAGAATATCAAACTATTCAAAACAAAACGGAAATACAAGCTCGTGACACCATTAATATTTGATGGGTCATTCCTGCTTGGAAGCCTCCATCACCGAGGCTTCCTGTTTACATTATTTATGTGTTTAATACATGTGTGCTTTATGTTTTGGATTGGTGTATCTCAAAGATATGCTGCGGATATGTCCCTCTAGGCATGCTTGAAAGTCATAGAGAAGTGGATTAGTTACTCGGTAACATCAGCTTTCTTGAATGAAATTAAAATTACTTGAAGGCAAGAATATATAAATAAAATTGAAATAGGAATAGAAAGAACTTCTCTTGGTCGGACATGTCCTGTTTATGTCTGATTATTACAATTATAAATGGATTACCCGCGAAATACTTTTATATTGAACTTCCTGTTGGGTCTGTTGGATTTGTTTCATAGATTAAGATTTTGAAGTGGCTCATTACAGTTCTTTATTACCTGTCTCACTACATTTGAATGTATAACGCGGTAATACATGTAAGTATCAGTACAGGCAAGTATTGGATGAGGTAGAAATACGAGAACTACTCGTAGATCATGTCGGTCATCGTTGTTGTTGGGGAAGTCGTCCTGCTCGGACTTGGAATATACATGCTGTTGAAGATTGCAATGTTTATACAGGAACTCTGGAGACTTTTATTGAAGAAAGGGAAACAATAACAGAAAAGGAACCATATTCTGGTGGAAACATTGATGGAAAAAATGAGGGGCCTGAACTTGGAATATGGGAATTGGATTTAAGGTCTGAGTTTCCTGTACTATTTATACCTCATAAAGAGTCACGAACCAAAATTCCTCATTCAGAAGCCATTGAGAAATGCTCAGGTACTGGCTATAAGAATGTCAGTTTGGTTTTATAGTTACCCCCCTTTTTTTTTATCAATTTTGGTAATTTTATCTGCCCCTCATCCACTCATGGTTTGTTGGTTATGATCTTCAATTTGCTTGTATGGATTTTTGAATATAATTTCTCTTGTAATTCTGTAGGTTGTGCAGGACGTGGAAATTTTGTGTGTCCCACTTGCAATAAAGATCAAGAGCCTGATTTACATAAGGAGAATCAGATGTCTCCATGTCCTACTTGTTATGGAAGAGGTTTGATTGCTCATAGAGATGGATCAGATACAATGTGAGCTTTTTCTTTCATAATGTAGTATTTAAACTTCATCATGTAGTATTTAAACTTCATCATTTTCGAAGTTACGCTTCTTGCTTTATGGAATATGTGTATTGCATTTAGCACGTGATTTGAAAATTTCACTTTGTGCAGGTGTCTCAAATGTAACGGTAAGGGAACAATTCCTTGTGCAAACTGTGGATCGCGTGGGTTAATAAAATGTGAGACATGTCAAGGAGGTGGCTCTCTTCTAACTCGCCAAGTGGCTGTCATTAGATGGTATGCGTATAAATTGATAAAAATGTATTAATATTAATATATATATATATAATTTTTTTTTGGCTTGGCTAGACATTCTCACTTGATATCTGCTTCTATCAATTTTGTTATCGTATCCTGTATCTTCAGGAAGACACTGTCAGCTAGGAAAGTAAGTGCAACGAGTGGAGCAGCTTCAGTTCCAGATGACGTATTCCACCAAGCAAAAGGAGTGCAGTTGTGCAATAATCAGGCCTACCAGTGTACTCCTGCATTTTTTGCAGATTCATACTTCCTCAACAAGTTTTCTTCCGAAGTAATTGCAGAGAGGGCACCTGTACCTACAACTGCAAGGGTCATATGTGAGAGACATACAATCTCTGTTGTCCCGGTGACTCGTGTAACCATGACTCATCGCAATCGCTCCTTCAGTTTCTATCTTATCGGAACTGGACGAGAGGTGCATTTAAAAGAGTCCTATCCTTCGAGATTTTGCTGGGGGCTTTGTACTTGCTTGGAATGGTTGAAGTTATAGTTTATCCTTTGATGACATCAAGTCATGTTGCTGCTATTCACCTCCTCTTTCGGAGAAGGAATGCAAGGGACAATATGGAATCAATTTTCATCTAAAATTGCGGCAGACAGTAATGTGTGAGATGTAACTATACAATTTTATCTTATTTCATTGCACTTTTGTAGTATGTAATTTCTGATGGAATAATGTTGAACTAGGGAATTGGTTACTGTAATATTTGCTTATAGGCTTCCTGCCTTTTTGTTATTCTCCTATTTATACCAATAATGTTTATTTTTTTTAACCTTGAGCTAAAGAAAGCAAATATTGTTACTGCAGAGTTTGGAATCCTTTTTTCATCTAAATTTATCGGTGATGCAAAATGTTACTGCATATAACAGCATATTGTTACTGAAATTTTTGAAGGATTATGTATTTTCTTGACATTACTGTTGAAGCTTCGAAAATATTATATTTTTTCTTGACTTTGCTGTCTATCCCGGGACAAAATTCCCCGCCCCGTCCACAAAAACGGTCTTTACATTTTAACTATTTTTCAATTAATTTCATATTCTTAGTGTATACGGTGCAATATTTTTCAAATTTCATGGTGTATATCTGTGATTTTCTCTCTCAACAAAACAATGTATATTCCAAAGCCCAAAATTCTTGAAAAATGGTGGTTGTATTGTCATCACGATTTATTTAGTTTCACTATTTTTTAATTGTAAAAGACTTTTCAATATTTGTTCGTCGTAATTTGTAATGATGTCCTCAATGTGTTTTTCGTTGTATTTTTATCACTAATTTCCGTTAATGTGCTTCTCTGATGATGGTTTCGTCCCAAAAGTTACCTAAAATAATTTATTTATCCTTCATATTTTTAAATCAACAAAAATAAAAAATTCGAAAGTTCGACATAATATTTGACCGTTATTTTAAAATACTAACAAAATAATTAAACAAAAACCAAAATCAGGAACAGGATATGATAAGAATGGGAAGTCGTATACACCAAGTTTGACAGCCCATCACAATAGTGTGAGGTGTGAGGGGGATGTACAATCATGGTATACAAATGGCTTTTCCCAATGAAAAATACTGTGGTGACGATATAGTCATCCTAGTTGAAATGAATTTTTTTTGTTTGGGCCATGAACTTCAGAACCCAAATATCCGTTCCTACTAGAAGCTTTTGGATAGCTATCCGCAGGCCCAATGAATATTCAGAAGCGACGTCGTTTATAGTCACGAGAACTAGGGTTTCATCATCTCCTCCTTTTTAACTGCACGCACTATACTCTTTGTAATCGTCGTAACTCACAATTTTGCATTCATACTCCCCAAAATTATTAGTATTATGAATGTAATGTATGATTATTATTCCTTTATGCCCTGAAGATTTCTTCGCTTGATATTATTTTTGCCCTTTGAATTCTGTTTTGTTTATATTTTCCCATGGATCGATGATGCGAGAATAAACTGCGTTATCTATCTGAAATTTCCGAATTGGAGCTGAAGAATACATTAAGCTTGCTGAGATCCAATCGGTACTCAATTGCCGATTCAGTATGAAAAATCTTTTTTTTTTCTCCTTTCATTACAAATTATTTTATTTTTTTGTTAATTGAGACGAGAGTGAGCATCATTGATGAGCTTTATTTGAATTGTTATCCTTGCACTTTGATTGTTAGTGAAGAAAACCCATGGGGATTCACAACTCTGAGATGCTCATTAGATATTTCTATCTAATTCTCTTGCTATATTTTAATTTTCTTCATTTTTTGCATCTTTTTTTTTTTCGAATTGGACCATTAGATTTTCTACTTTCCTTCATTTCTTTGGATCGGCGATGATACTAAAAAAATTCGCTATGTATCTGCAACTTCCTTGAAGGAATTGATGAGCTGATACGGTCTGAGGTCCAAAATGCCCTTTTTTGTTTATAGTTTCTGATGAATTTGACATGTTCAACCACCTAAGGAATTGATGATTTGAATTTCGGAAGGAATATGCATATTTGAATGTAAACTTTTTTTGATAGGATAACTTATCTGAATTTAAACCTCTTTGAATATTTAGAAAGATAGCTTTTTTGAATTTAAACTGATAGTTTGTTGTATTTAGCTCTGTATAAAGAGCATGAAAATTACATACATCTAAAACCTATTATTCTTTACACTTCTGATGTTGATGCTGCATTTGAATTACAGTTGTTTCTTCCTTTCATGGGATATATATAATTTCATTCGAAGAAATGGATTGTTAAAGGTGTGTTTGGTAGATATTAAAATTGAAAAACTAGTCGTTATTGTTGACTTTTATTAAACGAGTGATACCCAATAACGGTTATATTTTCAATTTTAATTGACTTTTAATTAATATCGAACAAGCCCAAATATGGTATGATTAATGACCCTAAGATCAAAAGAAAGAAATCCAAGGAAGAAATTAGGGGAACGGAGTTGAAGTGAGGAATGTGTAGCAATTCTCCTTTGGCAAATTTTGCCCTGGTGCTAACATGACTCTTCTTTGTGAACGAAATAGAACAGGAATTTTAAATTGCTCGGAAATAATTTTATTTTAAAAAAAATCATTCAAACAGAACTTTTAGTTCTAAAAATAAATCGAACAGAATTCTACAAAAAGAAGAGATTTTGCAATTGATTCGGTGCGTTGAATTCTGGAATGAGGGATCCCTATTTTAAATGTCTTTTGGAAATGGATAGGCCTTTTGGTCCGGACAAGTCTTTGAGTTCTCATGTCATACCACTTCAGAATGGACAGTCTAAATTACGCCCCTTTGAGATGGTCTATGACTCTTCATCTACACTCAATACACAAACAAATGCATCCAATCATCCCATTTTGTCATGCAAATGCCAGGCAACGCAACCGTCGCTATTACGCTAGTGTCAACTCACTGACCACCTACCTACAACGTCATCAAACCACGATTTCATTTCTATAAACTTTAAAGCTCCTTGCACGTAAATAAATGGTTTGAACACGAAACTTTGGTCAGACATCATGTCTAAGTCGTTCTCTTACATATTGATATTATTCACTTTGGGAGGGCAATTATTCTCTTATCCCTCATGACTTTCTATCGTGTTTCTCAAAATTCGAGCTCAAAACTTCTGTTTTATGAAATATTTAAATTAAATTCTAATACTAATTGATGTACGTTCAAAGTGTAGCTAAACTATCTGAAAAAAAGTGTCAATTTACGAAACTTGTAATCTTCTAATGTGATATTTAATTTCACTCTTTATACACTTAAAATATTCTAATAGGTGCTTTATGTTGAAGACATTTTCAATCACCAATTGTTATACTTACTCCATCCAATTTATATAGATTTGTTTTGTTTTTCACACGAATCAAGAAATTTTATTTAATGTTATTGGAAAAACAATTTTTGTCAAATACTTTCCTAATCTACCCTCATTTAATTATGAATAACTAATAGTAAATTATTATTGGAAATGGTAAAGAAATAAGAGCATATTGGTAAAAGAACAAAATAAAATATTTTTAATAAAAAAACAAGACTATATAATTGTGACAAAAAATTAAGGAAAGTAAGCATATATAAATAAGACGGAAGGAGTAACTCATTACTTCAAATAATTCAAATTTAATGCTTTGATCCAATATAACAATAACTCCGAAAATTGTGATTGTGGGGGTGTAAAGAGGGAGCAATTCGCCCCAACATGCTTGAACCCATGCATGCAGACATACGCACGAAATAGAGGATCAAGAAAACCAACAGACATTGTCCCTGGGAAGCTAAATTTCTTCATTGCTCACAACTAACCACAAAGAAATATCAATTAATCATCGATCTGTAACACACATTTATATACGTGTGTGGAATATTATGTTGTTTTGCAAGGCAAAAAGCACGTGCACATCTCTTCTTACAAGCAAATTTTTGTCATGTCAAGCACTCAATAAGCTACCAGAGGACGACAATATTTTCTAGCAAGTAATAGGATTTACCATCTAAGAAATCTGCATTCCATCCATATATGTCAACTTGTTTCGACGAGAACTTCATTGACATCAATATCTGCTAAAGTTTCTTTCCCAAACAGTGTAAATCCAACAGTTGCCTGCAAGAAAAAAATTAAAATAAAGTAAGAAACTCTTCCATGGACAGCTAATGAAAGTGCCAACTTCATGGAAAAAAAATAAAAAACTGTTGAGAAGACTTCAATTGGAGCCTTCAGAGATTCCTATATCAGTAAGTGAGCAAACTACCACAAGGGTATAACACCAAAGTTCATTTCTCCAACTATCCTTTTATTTTGATGGATAATTTTTTTGTATAATTTTATCTCCTCCCTCTATTCATTTCTATTTGAAGGGTGTGTTGGTGGGATGAAAATTAATATCTTCAATTTTCATTTTTTGGCTTGTTTTAGCACGTGTGGGGTGGGTGGGAGGGAGGGTGTAGAGCAAGGACGGCTCCATTTCCCTCATAACATTAAATACATGGAGCAAGATGATATACCATCCCCCTTTTGTGATCAAGCTTCTTAAGGATGCCCGAAAATCCCGCAAAGGAACCCGATGCAACTTGGACTGTTAATCCTGGTACTAGACTTGCATTTTTCTTTCCCGTTACCGCTGCTTCGGCTGCCTTTTTAGATCGGCCTCTCCTCTTAGTTGGTGTATTGGAATGCGTAGCATCAATGGAGATGACCAAAGGAGATTCTACACCCAACTTCAAGGAATCCAGAGCTCCTTCAGCTTGCTGCTCTTCTTCAAATGCTTGATCGGCCTTTTCCTGTTCTTCCTTTGCTTGCTTGAATATTTCTTCCATGTCATCCTCGTCTACTGGTCTAGGTTTGTTAATCTGACGCTTTCTGTAAATGATTAAAGAAGAGTTTTGCCAGGAGTATTAAATACTGTCCTTGAGATTTTCCTGAGTGAAGATGAGACGTATTTGATACTAGCACATTATATAAGATAGATGTCAAATTTATCGGGAATAAGGAAACAGGTAGATCAAACAAACAAGGGTGAAAGGAACAACCCAGACTCTTACGTATTTCCGACCTTGGACCCAACAAATCCTCCAATCCCATCACATTCTCGTATGAAGTCGTGTAACTCCTTGTTCATTACACATCTCAAAAATACACATCCAGGGAAGAGTGGTTTTGGTTTAACAGAGAGTGATCCATTCTTCAATTTTCTTTTGATTTGCACAGATGGAATATATACCTGCAGATCACAATAACAAGATGTTCAGAAGCATAAAGAACCAACGGAATTATAGCTCCACTCAATTTCCTGCCTTCAAATGTAGATGGCTTTGAGCTCAGAATGAGTTTGAAAACTTCCTGTAAATAAGGTTTGCAAGCAGAAGCAAGTGGAATGTACGTCTTTTCGTGCTAAATACTTTGGGGGCTATACATTGATACTATTTAAATATTGGTGCTCGTCCGCACAAATCATTATATCTTGATATCTTCATCAAACCATTTGTTCTAGTTGGTACAAATTTGCCATGGAAATATAAACGATGCTTTATACACTCACATTACAAAAGTAATTCCAATTACCTTAATTTACATACACTATGGAAACAACTAGCTTGTTTTCAATTTTTTTGCGTGGTTTCTCTCTTATATATCCCATGTAAATTTTCCTTCTCGAGTAGCATTGAAATCGAAGTTGTAACAAAAGCTGAATATTTCTCAAAACACTGAACTAAGAAGCTAGTAAACTAATGTAAAATGCTTGGATGCCAAATAATTACTGAACTTTTAACATCAAAGCATATTGAAACACCTTTCTTGTCTTGACGGAGTTCCAAGTTGTTTCACTAGCACATATCTTCTTAAATAGCTTGTCATAAAACTTCATATAAAATAGTTTTAAATCTGGAGAAATTACTGCGGAAGCCATCACCAATTTTCTCAATTTTACACAAATCCCAGCCAACAAAAATTTGCAGGATAAATGAAAAACATAAGAAGATTGCAGCAAACCCATATCCCAAACCAAAATTACCTTGAAATCAACATTGGGGAAATTTCGGGCCAGTGACCGAGCCATTCGTTCGGCAGTTTCTTGGCCCGAAACTCTGGAAACTCTAACTACCCACCATTGAGGGCCGAGCAAAGCGAGGTTATCAAGATTGAGTTCTTCAGTCCAAGAAGTGTAACGCTTTTTGGGCTTCTTGATAAGCCTTTCTTCCACCTCTTCTCTCCAGTTGTAAGCGGGTTTACTCTCTCTCCTCTCGTTTCTCAGCTGCCTTCTCTCTTTAGCCGTGAGGCAGCTTTCATTGACTGATTCAATAGTTGCAGCGATTGTGGAAACTACGGGTTTATGGGTGTGGGTTTTGAGAGTGGTGGGGGAGGGAATAGAGAGAAAGCGAGAGCAAGAACTCCATGAGAGAAGACCTTCCTTCATCGTCTTTAATTACATACAGTTACTGGAACAAGACGTTACTTGATAGTGGATAGCGTATTATCTTTTTTCTTAGAGCACTTGTGCGTAAGCTAAGGGAAGATGTTTAAAGTACCCTCTATTTAACACTCATTTTGGGTGAATTTTTTTTATTTTTTATTTTTTAATAGTGATTGATGAAAGATTGTGTGGTTAAAAAGTAAAAAAAATTTATAAATTTATATGTAATATTATTTTATTGATAGAATGTATGGTTGAAATGAAGAATGAGAAATAGAATGAAAAAAAAAAGGATTTCAAACAGAGGAAGCAACTAACATTGCGGAGTTATTGTATTGTAGGCTTTGAATTAGATTTGAATGGTTTCGAAGCACAATTGGCACCGGCTAACATTGTATTGTTGTTGAATCTTCTTACTTTTGAGTTTATAAAACAGTGTTGAAGCTTAAATCATGACTTGATGTGCCGAAAATTGAAGAGCTCCATTAGCCTGTAAATTGTGATATTGAAAAGATCCATTGGCTTGTAAATTATGAGTTGATGTGTCGAAGATTGAAAAGATCCATTATTACTTGTGATATTGATACAATGGCCTCTGACCCCCCCCCCCCTTTTTTTATATATAATATATGACTTGTTGATATGGATCTTTGACCTATGCACTATGACATGTAACATGTGAACTATTACATATGACTTGTAATAGTGATTCAATAACCTGTAATAAGTTCTTTCGAATCTGTAACATGTGGACATTAATCTGTTGTTTATGCAATATGACATATGACTTATGAACGATTACATGTGACTTATAACATATGAACCGTGACCTGTTAACTTGAATACGCGACTTGTTATCAGTGCACAAAGACATGTGACATCCAATCTGTGATTAGTTGAAATTAATTTGTGACCTATACAATATGACTTGTGACATGTGAACATAATTTTGTGATCTGTGACTAGTTCTATTTGATCTATGACATGTGAAAATTGATTTGTGACCTATGTATAATGACTTGCGACCCGTGAACACGTATGTGTGACATATAACAAATGCATATTGAACTTAAACAATTAAATTATGACTTGTAACAAGGAACTTATGACCCATGTATTACCTATGTAAATAAACACGTGGCTAGTAATATTTAACAATTCGAATAACTCATCTATAGTAATGACTACCAACAAAAATCACCCTAAAACACCGACTATGTAGCAGGTCTGAAAACTACCACAAATCACCTACAAAACCACCACAAACCTGTTGCAGCTGGAAATAACGCGATGTATACACATATAATCATAAATTCATATATTCTCCTCCAAATTCAAAGCAGATTCACATATGAAAATTTAAAGAAGGCAAGAATTTCTGAATTATCGACTAATGAGCTTTGAAATTAGTAAAAGTAGATGCAGTCCCTCATATCTCTTCGCCGAGAAATTGATTCTTCTTTCAACGCCTTGAAATCGAATAAGCATTTGTAGGACCAGATTTCGATGAAAATAAGGGAGATGGGGTTTGATGGATCCCTCATTATGTGCATCGATAAGTGGAGGAATTTATTGAAAGAGTTCAAGAAAGTTAAGCAGAATCAAGATAGTGATGGAAAATGGTTATGCGAATATGTCTTATTACAAGGACAATGAGGAGATTTTGAGGGACATGAGCAATATTGAAGCTAATTACAAGAGTCCAACGCTAATGTTGCTGCTGTCGGCGGTTCCGAAGTTGAATCATTTTTGCATTTCACTGAAAAGAGGTTTTCTTTTTTCCTTTTTTCTCAGATTATTTCGAGATTTCGGTGTGAAACGTATGGATTTTCGATCTTGAAAATGCACCATGTTGTTATGACGGTGTCTCCGATACAGGCGACGACGAAGGGCACATGACTGTGTTGTAGCTATAGAGTGCATGTTAGCGAGAGACAAGGGAGAAAGATTAGAGAGTGCATAATTACAATAAATCTATTTGTACAAAGTTAAGTGACAAAAGTTGGGTTACAAAGTGTGTTGACAAGATTCAGACAGTTGATTTCAAATGACTTAAAAATTCATTTTTAAAATAATTGATGTAGATGTTATTTTGTCAACCAAATCAACCAACTTTGTAACATAACTTTATTCATGTAACATAATTCACATAATTAATAGGGGAAATCCACTTGAACAATCCCCTGGAAAACCAGGGGATTGTGTGGCGCCCCCATTGGGGGGGTGCCTGCGGCGATTTCTTTAATAAATATTAAATAATTAATGAAAGATGGAACTTAAAATGAAGTTGGATCTTAATCGGCCTCCATGTCATTACCACATGTTTAAAAGCTACTTATCCACAACAATATGCATTGGCTTCATTGGGTATAGCCCAAGTCCCAATAAAGATTCGGCCCAATTTGGATATGTGTGTGTATATATATATATATTTGAATAAAAGGAAAATTTCATAACTAAGAGGTTAAATTTCACACATTTCAAATTTAAGAGATAAGGTTTAAAATTTCAAATCTCAAATTTTTTAAAAATTTTATTTATAAATTAATTAATTAAATATATTACGGTCACAATTCAAAAATTTTATACGTCACAATTTGTTCATCGATCATAAATCAAAAATTTTATATGTCACAAATTATTTTATGGTCACAAATCAAAAATTTTATAGCTCACAAATTATTTTACGATCACAAATTCCATATAATTGGTCACATATTATTAATTGATCACAAATCACAATTTTTATATGTCACAAATTATTTTACGGTCACACTTCAAAAAATTTATAGGTCACAATTTGTTCATCGATCAAAAATAAAAAATTTACACATCACAATTTATTCATCGGTCACAAATCTATCAAATTAATAATTACATATTATTTATTGGTCACAAATCACAAATTTTATAAGTCATAACTTATTTTATGGTCACAAAAATCAAATTAATTGATGACAAATTATATTTAGGTCACAATTTATCAAATTATTGGTCATAAAGTAATATATTTTTGGATCACACAATATTTATTGGTCACAATTTATCTATTCAATTTCATTATTTCGGTTAAGATCAATAATTTGAATTGGAATTAATCAATCCTTGTGAACATCTACTTTATTACTTGTTAACGAACCGTACACTTACAGTGATTTTAATTCGAAATATATTTTCGTGAACAAGTTTTTGGCGCCATTGTCGGGGATTGAATTTAGTTTAATTTTATTTATCTTGACACTATATTAATTTTATTTTTAATTATTTTTGTTTTAATTAGTAATTTTTTTTTCCTTTTTAGTAATCTATCTAAGTGTTACTTTTGATTATTTTTCTGTTTTTGTATGTGAAGATCGCTTGACTGTGACTTGATTCCAGTTGATCCAGAAATCGAACGCACCTTTTATCATAGGCAAAGAAAAGCAAGAGCAGTATGACAAATGGCTAACGCGCAAAACGAACAAGTGGTTCAAGTCAATGAAGAGGAAATTGTTGATGAGGGAAACATGTTGGTCGGAGATTTAATCGCACCGCAAATCATTCAGAGTCAATCCGGCATTGTCTACCCTCCATTTGGACAGCCCAACTTCCTGTTGAAGACCAACGTCATACATCTATTTCAGAATGGACATCAATTTTATGGTAGAGTTGAAGAAAACCCACATACACACGTCTCTCGATTCTTGGAAATGTGTCAACATTTCCGATATGAGGGTATCTCAAATGATGCTATCAGACTACGATTGTTCCACACACACTACGTGATAAAGCACTGGAGTGGTTGGACTCTCAACCTATTGCCGCATCAGCACATGAAACGACCTAACTCAAAAATTCTGCACAAAGTTCTTTCCATCGGTCAAGATAGCGAAACTGAAGCATGACATCTCCATTTTCCTCCAAAATGAACCAGAATCTTTTGATGAAACTTGGAATCAGTTTAAGAATATGCTAAGGAAGTGTCATCATCATGATATTAGCAAAGGACTCCAGGTCC
>CAIGRN010047077.1:0-15363 GCA_903798345.1 Fraxinus anomala
GCCTATGAAATATTTTATTTTTGGAAATTTTGTTGTAATGTGTTGATAATATGGCGAAAATTTTGACATTTCTAGATAACGAATGCGAAATGGAGAAATCATGCTCTTTGTTGGTACACTTTGACAAGGGCACATCGACACTTGCCAATGAGGTCAAGAAGGCACTTGAAGGGAATGATGTTCCTGCTAAAATTGATGCCATGTAAAACACAATTATGCTTTTGCTGAATGGTGAAACTCTACCTCAGCTCTTCGTCACCAGGCTTCCGAATACTTTTTATCAGATCCGAGCAGCTAGAGTTTGTTCATGTGCTCTTTGGATCATAGGAGAGTATTGTCTATCTCTAGTAGAAGTTGAGAGTGGCATTGCGTCCATAAAGCAGTGCCTTGGAGACCTATCCTTTTTTCAATTTCAGAAGAAGTGGAGGTCACTCGCTCTACAAAGAAATCCCAGCAGGTAAACTCCATTACTGTTTCATCTAAAAGGCCAGCTATCCTTGCTGATGGGACGTATGCAACTTAAAGTGCTGCCTCTGAAACTACTTTCTCCTCTCAAACTGTAGTTCAGAGATAATTATTGGGCTGGGGATTACCCATCCTTTATTCATATATTTCTTCATAGTGAAGTTATTGAATTAATAAAATTACTCTGCATTTCTTGTTTGAANTTTCTTCAGAGTGAAGTTATTGAATTAATAAAATTACACTGTATTTCTTGTTTGAATTTTGCTTCTTGTTTGAGATTACGAATGTAATATGAAGTAATCAATGAATTCATAGTGATAATGAAGATTTGCTCCAAAAACATCATTTCTAGTAGCTTGATTGAGTTCGTTTTGGATTTTTGTCACTTTTTTAATTTCTGTCACTTTAATGAATTAATTCCAAATTTTTGATTTGTGTTTTGTCACTTTTTTCGTATTGTCACTTTTTTGAGTTTTGTCACTTTATTGAACTAATTTTAAGGTCTTGATTATTGTTTTGCCACATTTTTGAATATGTCACTTTTTAAAATATTTGTCATTTTTTTTTAATTCTATCACTTTTTAAAGTATTTCATTTTTTCTATCACTTTTTTGACATTTTTTGTCACAAGTGACAAACATCATTTTTTTTTAATAAAAGTAACACTGTATCACTTTTTTAAAAGTAACAGTGCTCGTCAATTTTATAAAAGTGACATTGTGTCATTTTTTTGGTATTTGTCACTTTTTTTGAGTTTTTCACTTTTTTGAGTTTGTATCACTTTTTGAGTGTGTGTTATTTTTTTTAGTTTTGTAAAAAAGTGACATTTTTTATTTTAAAAAAAGTGATATTGTGTCACTTTTTCATTTTACACAGTATTTTTTACTTTCTAAAAAACTATCATATGATTTTTTAAAATATCTCTAATTTAAAGGGTATTTTTGTAAGTACCCATAAATAAACCCCAAAGGGAAGATTGTAGGAACGGATTCACGACGTCGTATCGAAGATTAATCACGTCACGTAAAGAATTGCTTTTTGGATAATCTGTGTGACCGCCTTTAAATTCTTCTTCTTCTGACTTCTTATTTCACAATTCAACTCCACTCCAATTTCAAAGAACAGAGCAATAATTTCTTCCCATAATATGGAAAACCCAGACCCCAGTAATCATGACAAGAAAATTCTAAGAAGAAGTAGCAACAACCACTTATCAATATCTGACACTGAGTCAACAACGAGTCAGGTGGATTCTTTCCACTCCCCACTCCGTTCTGACTCACCGCTGCGCTCTGATGATCCATGTTTTCAAACAGAAAAGGTCAGTTTTAGTAACAAGAATAGCAAAAGCTCTGGACATGTGGATAAATACTATTATGTGGTTCCATCGCCGGGAAATCCCAATTTAAAAGCGGTTTCTCCGGTTGCGGGGGGCAAGGAACGGAAGCCATGGCCCCATTCTGAAAAGCCCACATCGGAGAATCTTGATTTGTCGTCGATGCCTGTGGTTACCGGTGGAAAGGGTCGGGTACCGTATCTGCCGCAGTCGGATAATCTTGATTTTCAGCCGAAGGGTGGACTGGGGACGTCGCCGGTGGTGGTTTATAACAGGTCAGTGAAGGATGATTCGGCGCCGGGTGTGACTAAGGTGGGGCAAGTGGGGGATGATATTGGTGGGCTGGAAAAGGGTTATGGCGGTCGTGCAGAGGAGGTGGACAGAGAGAGGCGGCCGAGGGCGGTGGGATCAACATGGATGCGGCCGAAAATGGGAGTGAATTTGAGAAGGACGGCTTTGGGGTTTAGAGCATTTGAAGTGATTGTTTGTTTGATTTCATTTTCAGTTTTGGCAGCTGATAAAACTCAAGGGTGGAGTGGCGATTCCTTTGATCGCTACAAAGAGTACAGGTATAATTCTCACATTTCTCAAAAGAAATTGCTTTTGTATGTAACTGCATGAAAAAATTGCCTAATTTGTTGAACCTAGGCAGTCGGGAGGGAATGCCAACAAATACTATGAATAGTATGTTTGGTTAGCGATGTCGTGTAGCTGAATTTTCTTTCGAATCAACGATGATATGTTTGTTGTTTTGTGATTTGAGACTCTGGATTTTATATATCAACATTGCTGCTATGTGTAATCAATTTGCTGATCAATGATTGAGTTGCTATACTTGCTGGTTAGTAAATGCTTGTATATTTTGCTGAAAATTATGATATTGATATGCTGAAGCCTAAAAGAATAATTACTTAGCGAGTTTGAAATTTTGAATGAGGTTTTAACTTGATATGTAACGTACAGCAGAAGTTTGTTTCTATAAGATTTTGCGCTTTTAGTAACCATGTCTGCCATTTAATGGGATGATCTCGGATGCCGAATGTGGTGGTTTTCTTGGAAAGGGGAATAACAAAGCTGTTATTTATCGACATACATAATGTGTTGGTAATTTAGAAACATCTGCTGTTAATTTCATCTACCAATGCTGTCTGTGAAAGCCATGTCCAAATATTTTTCCAACCAAAGGCAAGTTTCCATGTGTAAGTTTAACAATGGAGGATTTCTGTTGGCAAATCCATCCGTAAATTGTTGGAAAAGTTTACCTATCTTTTTTTCTATTATAGTTATTTTGTGACACTATTATTCCATTGGTTCAAATGCACAATATTTTTAGAAAAATTAATGAAATTGAACAAATTAGCTGGACTTCATTTTTTACAACTCAAATGGGATGAGTAGTCTGGTTCAACATATTTTCTAACTAAATGCCCACTCGATCCCTAGTTAGCAGTATTAGCATAAGTCGAGTTTGTGGGTCACAATTTTAAAGTAAAAAATTTTATTTCACCCTTAGTATCTCAAACTGTGTGGTTGAGTTGCCTTATACAACATATTTTTTAAATGAATAACCTACTGAAACCCTAGTATTTCCACCCAACTGGGGTCACATGGCATTGTTCAACATATTTTCTATGTGAATAAACTCAAATCAACCCGTAGTGCCTCCTCGTGATTGCAGTCAAGTCGCCTTGTTTAATATATTCTTTCAGTAAACAAGCTTCTTCGAAGCCCAATTCCTTCTATTGGGGTTAAGGTTCTTTTAAGCATGTATTTTAAGACAAACACAGTGAATTCCTAGTACCTCGGGGTCAAGGTAATCTGTTCGTCATATTTACAAAATGAGCAAATCCACTCAACCATTAGTATTTTTACTTCAGTCAGTGTCTAGTTGTCTTGTTCAACATCTTTCCAAAGTGTGCAATCCCACTCGACCCTTAGTCCTTCTACTCGACTTTTTTTGAGTTGACTTGTTCAACATATTAACCAAATGAACAAGAACGGGCATTCCCTCGTTTCTCTATCCTAGTGGGTTGGGGTCGAGTTGTCTTGTTGAGCATATAACAAGCCCACCCTATGTCTTTACCTCAATTAGACTGAGGCTGAATTACTGCAACCCCAATCTTGTAATTACCAGTGTGTACTGGTCATCCTCAATCTTGTTCCAATCGAGCCCTAAATCAGTGACAGGGAAAATATCATTCGTGTAAACGAAAATAAATCATTAATCTTTCAATTTCCTGTATTGTAGAGGGTTACAGAAATCAAGTGCTTACAAGGTTTGACACCGAGTCAACAGAAGTAGCTTTCTCTGCTTTCGCCGTCTTTTTGTTTAGTGTATGAGTGTTGAGTAGCTTTCTCTCTCTAATCTCCATAAATAAATAAGCCAAGCAAATATTGTGATTAATTTGGTAAGAGAAGCTAGAGAAGAAGTCACTTGTGATGGATTGATAATGGACGAAGGCAAATAATGGTGAAGGTGAAAGTGGGAGAGGTTTTGGAGAGAGGATGGAGAAAAGGCTAGAGAAATAGCGAAGGGCGACAAAGGTACTTTTTATTTTTTCCCTAATTGACAAATCACTAACACATTGCAGTTACCTAGATAAGCAACACAGTTTGTTTCCAAATTTACTGTTTAATGAGAACAGAAGTCATTTGTTTTCCAATTTTACCAACTGGTTTCTGACAGACCCCAAACGACATTGTTTGAAGTCCTATGGGAGGATTATGAACGGGTAACAAAACACTGTTATTTTGTCATTAACTTTCCAGAATGACTGTCAAAATAATGTCATTTCCTGTTAAGTTACCATGGATTCTAATTTCTGTTGGAAAAAAATTGTCTGTCGATGATCTAAGTTTTTCTTCTAGTGGTGGTTTGGTGTGAGGGGTGAACCTTTTATTGGTTTCTAATTGTATGATTTCTGAAATTGATGTTTGATGATCTGTAGACATTGTTTAGCTATATACAGTAGCTTTTGAAGGAGAATTAAGTTTATTTGTTGAGATTCTTATGAAATTTTGGACTTGAATAACAGTAGTTTAACCTCAAGAGATCATTAACTGAAGAAGAATTTCAGTTTACTTGGGATAATAGTTGGTAAGTGCCGTGGTTTATTCAAAAACTAGGTAGCATAATCTTTTGCCCTCTCCAGTTAGAAATACTGCAGCATTATCTGGCCACTCTCTTTTTGATTTTAATGTTCAACTTCTGTTTTTTACCCTGTCGAGTTCCGAGTGTAGTATCCATTCTCCTATTTATATATTTATCATTGTACTGAAGCTATTGACACGTGTGTTTGCGACAATCTTATTGGAAAATTCCTTGGTTAGTAAATTGATTACAGTTCATGGTTCTTGAGTTTCGAGGTTGGGAAGTTGATAGTATATGATAACACTAATTACTAGTTGAATTGTTATTTACTTTAAAATCCTTTATTGCAGATATACTTGAATATGATTGCCAATTACGTGAAAAGCAGTGAAAGAAGTAATTGTTTTGATGAAATGAATCCTAACTTGATTTTCAGCCAAAATAGGAAAAAAATATCTTGTTCCCAATCAATTGGTCAATAACTCATTACCATCACAATCTTTTTGTTCCAAGTAGTGTTTGCCAGTATTTATTAACTAAGAAGAAAAAGTAGCCTGTGTTCAGTAAGTAGGTGATTTATCTGATATATATGTCTTTATTCGATTTCCTCGTGTAATAATTTTTATGTCAAGGTTTATAGCTTCTCTAGGCATGCTCCATTTATGGTTTTACTGTTTGTCCTTATGGCTGGCTTAATCTATCTTGACACGTCCTGAAGTTTAACAATAGGTAGGAGCAAAATTGTAATTATTTCTGCCATTTGGTTGAAGAGGATCCTGTAAGACCATGAATATGTCCGATAAAGTTTCTCTTCAAGCTAGGTTGGAATATATAAAAGAAAATTAAAGGAACATGCGATTATAAGGAAGAATAAAACCCAATCTACTTCCTGTCTCTGTGTCTATTAGTTGGCAACATTCCCGTCTAAAATTAATTTATGAAAGTATATTTCATCCTCTTGTGAAGCAGAATATTATTTCCTTTTTTTATTATCAGAATTATAGAATCTTGAATAAATCATACCTGCCTTAATCCTTTACGACTGGAACATAATCTCTGATAATTATTTAACATGCATGTTGAAGAAATTTACTCCTAAAAGTCTTTCCCTAACAACCATATGTAATATACATGCACACGCGCACAACTATCTAGCAAGCAAACAACATATGCTCTTCATTTTCAAAATTATCAACGTCAAGTGTATTTATCTTCAAAATGCTTTTCTAGTAGCCACTTGACAGGATATATTTTTCCTCAAAAGAATCTTGCATATCTAATGTTTTGAGACCCATTGTTCTATATTGAAAATTTGGTTTAAGTATCACTTGCATTTGACTGAATGCTAAAGAACTTGGTGCAATTTAAGTGTGCTTGTGCGGTTATATAGGTGCATATCATGTCGAGCTATGTGTACGTGGCAGGGGATTTATTCATTATTTCCATTGTTCTTATTTCAAAATTAAAGGGACACATTCTAATTTTGATTGATATATGCAAATATATCACTTCTGTTTCTGATCTGTAATACCAGAATATTATGTAACCAGGATTTGAAATGAAACTAAGGTCCTTGTCCTTGTTATTTCCTTTTTCTTTTGATCAATTCTTCAAAACAGTTTTATGTAATATTTTTTGTTACATAGGTACTGTTTAACCATGAATGTTATTGGATTTGTATATTCTGGATTTCAAGCATGTGATCTAGCCTACCATTTGATCACGGGAAAACATGTAGTCTCTCACCAGCTGCGTTTCCATCTTGATTTCTCAATGGATCAGGCAAGTATTTTACTTTCTTTTTTCATTTTATGTTTCTTTTACCCGATGTCATTAAGCATCAAATTTTATTTTCTGTGCACAGAAACCATGTGTAGTGTCATAAGCTTCGTCAGGATATGGTCAATATATATTTTGCAGTCACTCAACTAAGCTTCAAATTTCAGTAGGTTTGGTACATGTGTTCCTAGGTCATGGAGGTATATTTCTTAAACAAATGACAGGGCTCGACCAGAAACTTGGTTTGAACTAACCCTAAATCTCTAGTCCCATGTTTGAGGAATAAATTGAATAAAATAAGCCTATGTTTGGTTTAACTAAAACTTATATTTAGTAAATTTTGATAAAAATTGATGAACCGTATTGTTGAAAAATTGATAAAAGTTGTGCATCCCATGAAATATGTGGTTGAAAATGATTTATCGGAAAAATGAGTATTTTTATTTTTTTAGAAAAATGGGCCCAAACAGGGGCTAAATAATTCTGCATGAAACAATGAAAACGTGTTTTGGGGGTTGGTGGGGACTAAAGATTGGGAAAGGGAAAGGGAAAGGAGGGCTTCTTGCTTTGTTGGGAACGTAATAGTACTATGGACTTGCACTAGATGGTATGGGTTGTTATGGTTACTGAAAGGCCTTATCGCACGAGCACGAATTAACTCATTTTCCGATGCTCTACTGTGTTTTTTTGGTGTCACAGATTCTGGCTTATTTGCTAATGTCAGCATCATCCTCGGCAGCTACGAGGGTGGATGATTGGGTATCTAACTGGGGGAAGGATGAGTTCACATTGCTGGCCAGTGCTTCTATTGCGATGTCATTCCTGGCTTTTATTGCCTTTGCCATGAGCTCTCTCATATCTGGTTACAACCTTTGTTACCATGAGTCGACTTGATTTCTCATCAGTCTACGTCTGTACATTCTTGTTTATTTTTTATAAAAATAATTTTGAGTATTTTTTGCATTGATAACTTAATCGCAATAAATTCTGCACTTGTACAGATGTAGTGAAAGATTGATAGGACTTCTTCTCTGGTTTATAAATAAAAGGTCCATTATATCAAGTAAAGATCACTTATTTTGAGGTGGGATTCTTAGGAATAATTTCCCCTATCAAATAAAAGCAGGAAGGAGAATGAATACAAACCATATAAGAAGTTTTGGAGACTTCTCAAAAAGCAGTTGTTTATGAGATTTTAAGCTATCTTTGAACATGTTTGGATAACTTTTATAAATATTTTGTTTGGTTAAAGAAGATGTTTTAGAGTAAGCTGACTGAAGGTGGTTTTCAGGAAGTTTTTCTGTAAGAAGCAAACATAATTTTTTTCAAACAGGTCTTTTATATGAGACAAAATCTTGACATGAGTAATGGGACGATAAAAAAGCTCGTAAACTTGGGCTTCAGCCGAGCCCCATTTTGGGAGGCTTGAGTCGGCCCGTGGCTTGTCACCGGCCCGTGATTAAGCAATATATTAAAAAATATTTAATTTTTTTTTAAAGTTTAAATGTATTTTTTTAAATATTAATATTTAATTATTATTTATAATACGTATAAATTGCACAAATTTTAAATAGATTATAAAAAATTATAGATTTATAAAGAATTTTTTAAAAAAATGAGCCGACTAGGCTCGGGCCCGGCTCGGCCCACTAAGACTCGTCGAAAGCTCGGGCCGAGTCGGCTCGAGCCCAATAAAGCTCAGACCTATTTTGCTCGAGCTGAGCCCGAGCTTTGGGTTTTGACTCGTGACTCAACTTGTTCACATTGCTACATCTAGCTTTTAAAAAATTCTTTTGATTTCCAAGTATGGAATCAATGTTTTTTTCGAAAAAGCGAACTCCAAAGACTCATGTGACTAAAATGTGTGGTGCTATTGTTTAAAGATTAATCAATTAAAGTTATCCGTTAAAGTTAATTTTGACTAATGGGTACTAGGTTTCATGGAAATATAGTGTAGAGATCGGAATGGTTGTTTTAAATTGATGAGGGATCAATTTGAAACAACTGAAAGATAATAACTATTCAGTTGTTCTTCTTATTATTATTATGGGGTCATGGTCCCCAATTTGATAATGATTTTTCAGATTCCCTGTATCCCCATCAACAGAGAGTAAATTGAAGAGAAGATCATCAATCAATTGGAAGATCATAACCAATTCAAGCAAACAATTAGATAGATCAAGGTATGTTTATGTTTTATTCATTTAACTGATTTCAACATGGAGTATGTATTAGGGTTTATATGTGAAAATGATTTGATTAATGCATATGGATTGATAATCTCTTTTCTGTTAATCTATCAGCCTGAAGAACTGAAGCATGCTTTATTTGCAAGACACGCTCAGATACCATACAAGGTTAAGGCTCTATGCTTGAACAAGAAGTTGAATATTTCAGTATGTAGGGCTGAATATATTTACACATATTTCCAGAGATTATACAGTACAATTCCATTCCAAATAAAACATGCTTAAAAAAAAAAAAGTAAGAAAGCACAATAATAAAAAAAAAAAGAAAAGAAAAAACAGAAAAGGCACCACACACAAAGATACTCGATTCCTAAATACTGGAAGTTCGAGTTTTTTCATATTTGAAATATATGGAATGAAACTTTCTGTTTCAACTCACTAGATGTAGCTTTGATACACATCAGCCCTGCAGATCAATAACAACACGTTCTCCATTGGATTGTTGCATCGATATTTCGCTACTTGTAGTGGGGATATGTGAATTTCCCTTGTCTTGCTCGAAACAAGCGCCCACTCTTCAATATAAGCAATTTTATCCTGATCCAGGCTTCGCAGCTCACGTTGCTGAAGAATTTCAAGAATTTCTTCCGTTTCACCAAGAAGTAGAGCAGCTTGACGAACACAATATTTCCTTCCACTTGTAGAATTATGACGACTTTTCATAGTTATAACATGGGGTAAATCTGTAAGGCAGGCTGCCAATATATCTGCAATCATGAGGTATAAATGGTCAAAAAGTCCATCTGTTTGGTAACCGTCGTAGGCCAGTAAAATAGTTCGACTAATTCGGTACATTGAGTTTGCAGCTATAATCCTAACTGGCCAATTCAGAGGGTTTAACATGACGAGATCGTTCGTGTCTCTGAGGAACTCCATAACAGTCATTTCGGCTACATTGGAAAGCTCTTCTAGTGTCTGCTTAGATGTTCTGCCTCGGGTATTCGATTTGCAGAGATCCTTATCTTGCCACTTGCGATATAATTCAACTCCTATCCATACATCTGCTGCATTTCTAATGTTTACTAGAGCTCCATCTCTATACAGGCTTTTTTCTATTACCTTTAACAAGGAAAGGCCTTCACCGACAGACCTCACTAACTGATTACCACGGTCACTTGGGATGTTGGGAAGTGCAATAGCAATGCACGTAAGGGTCACCACAGGTAGAGACCAGCAATTCGGAGGCTCCTGGGAATGTAAACTTGGAACGTGATTACTGTCACTCTCTCTCACCCCCATTGAAGTTGTTAGATTTACTTGGAAGTTTAATTAGGTTCTTGGGCTGCTGTCTTTTACCTGTCTGGGTAAGCTTGTCCACCTCGTTCCAGATGTTTTTTACGGTCTTTTTTGGCTGTTGTACTTCTCCTTCAAGTAGCAAGACATAACGGGTAAGATCTAGTTCTAAATCAATGCCTGATTCTGATCTTTTTTGTTACAAGAGGCACTTACAACAAATATCATCATCCTACCGATGAGGCAGAAATGAGAAGTACAAGTTTGCTCACCCAAACAATTAGAATCTGTATTCCAATGCAGAGATTAAGAATTAGTCTTGTTGCTGCATGAAGAAGCTTTTTGCCTTTGAGGTGTCGAACTTGTAAAGGTTCTTTCTTTCCAGTCCACCAGCCTCTGAATCCAATAATTCTCGATTTTGAATTCACTTTTGAAGCTTTTACTTCCTAATTTTGAGCACTTGAAGCTTGCAGCAGTGAACCATCTGAAGGCAGGGGCCATAGTACCCACGAAAACTCCAATAGACTGAATAACAAGAATCCATTCAATTGACCGCTTATAGGCGGAACCACTCTTCGGGATTTTTTTGTACCAAACCAATTGTTCAATATGAGCTTCTACCAACAAGAGAGCAACGAGCACACAAATCAAACCTGAAGCAGTGCAAGTCACAGAACGTGCCAGTACGAACTGGGGGCTCCCAGTTGCTGCCATCGCCCAATATTTTTTCACCACTACTCTCAATTTGTTCACTGTAAATTTTGTCCCTTCCATTCTTTCTTCATCGGAAGCTATTCTCTGCATTTCTTGGTACTTGGATTCTATGTAACTTCTGTTAGTTGGAACCACCAAAGTCGAAGAACAAAATATAACAAGTGAAAGAAACATAAAACTAATTGCTACAATTTCTCGATCTTCACCCAATACTTTTGCAGCATGAATAGAATATATGATTTGGCGTAGGTGGTTACAAACATTTTTAGGATACTTCATTTGACAGATTCCATCCACATTACGATAAAATCCCCGTGTCTACATTTTTAGTCACAACTCACAAAGGCATATTTCTGAGACCCAAACCAATCATAGTATTACGTAACATTTTAATCGCGTTAAAAGTTCTTTATATTTACATATCATACCTAAGTTTTCAACTTTTTTTATTGGATTCTTATCATTAACATTTTATTAGTTATCACATATTGCATCTGATGATGATTTTCATCCAAAAAATTTTGTTAGCATGCTTTAAAATGAAAGACAAAAAAGTAGTCATATTTTTTATTTTTTATTTTTTTATTAATTAAAAATATGATGGGCAAATAAGTAATTCCTTTGCCTCTTAATAGATTTTTTGTACGATAACTGTCATGAGGAATATTAAGTGCTACAAATAGTTTTATTTTTGTATTTTAAATTTATAAAGAATATTCTGAGAAGTCCCATAGATCAAACTAGTATTTTCTTTATAAATTTAAAAATGTTCTTATAAAGTAAGAATATAATTCATTCTCTATATAAAGATCATCTCTACTATGTTTTCAAAGTCAGATTTGCTTTGTCAATAAAACATAATTCAGTGTCTGACCTGATTTTACTGAAGCATTTTTCTGACAAATTATAATTTGATGAATGATGATGTTTGAACAGGTTCAATGACAGATTAAAAATAGACAGACTGCCTTGGCAGAACTTGTTTGAGTGTTTTTTTTTTTTTTTTTCAAATTGTCCACTCATGTATCGACGTATGTCCCCTCTGTTTGTGTAGTATAATTGTAATTTTATTGACAATCACGGCTTGTTATAAATATCGTGGCAACGTTGGGTAAGTTTTAGATTCAATGGGAAAATGCAATGGGCCCACATTTGCTGTCATGACATAAACTTGGACGTAGCAAGGTTATTTCGTCCATGTTACATTACAATATGAAGGAAAAGGTTAAATAATAGCGAGCAGTCTAGTTTGAACAAATCTAAAATGGGAGATTACTTTAATCCAATTTATCAAGGGAGGATAAGTTGATTAGTTTAATTTGGATATAATTTCTCGAGAATTGAGAGAGAGAGAGAGAGAGAGAGAGAGAGAGAGATTTGCTCTGGATCCATCTCATTAAGTCCTTATTTGAGTTAAATAAAAATCAGATTTTTAGCTATTTAAATTTGTACTTGTCTCCCATCGCCGAACACGTAAGATTGTTCACTATTAGTCTTAGATTGTCATTTGCATTGTAGTTGAAATTTATTTACTTCTTTTAAAATTTTGA
This sequence comes from Fraxinus anomala, assembly GCA_903798345.1. Classification (NCBI taxonomy): domain Eukaryota; kingdom Viridiplantae; phylum Streptophyta; class Magnoliopsida; order Lamiales; family Oleaceae; genus Fraxinus; species Fraxinus anomala. Next base: position 12,418 of record CAIGRN010047077.1, read on the forward strand.
CCATAAAACTAAATTTAAAATACAAAAATAAAACTATTTGAGCTTGGATCAAGTTAAGTCATTCATTATCTTAATTACGTACCCACGGTCGAATAGCTCAACTAACAATCTAGCGTTCGTGTTATTGCCTCTATTCAGGGAGTGAATCAAGATATTGGTCTAGAATATCAACATTCAATGACTCAAAAAATGTGAATTTATTAACTAGCTAAAAGATTTATAAAGATTGTTTTGAAAAATTTTAAAAATTTAAGTAATTGGTTGGTTCTTGACTTGTTTTAAACTATTTTCATTTTCCGGGGTTTATCTTCCCACATTTTTCAACCGAACGAGCATCCAAATTATAGTGGAAATAAAGATTGGAAATAATACGACAACTAATAGTCAACGCTGATATCATAAAAATCTTAATTCCTGCAAATAAAGAAACATTCGTTTATTATCTTTCAAACATCCAAGGAAACTCTAGTGTGAAAACTACTATGTAAGTAGGAATCATCACAGGTAATTTTACCAGAAACATAAAATATACATGGGACATAGGTATTCCTCTCAAACAAATAACGAACTTGAGTGAAAAAGGAATTCAGTTGGCAGATTATGGACTAGAATCGATTGCATATGAATATGACAATCAAACAAAGAAAGTAAATGAACCACGAAAATATCTTGAGGATCATTAACGAGAAACTCATGCTAATGCCTAAAAAGAAAGCTGTGGAGGTACACAATATTCCAGCCAGTTCCATCTTTTTGGCCCAGTCTGGATACCTGCTTTGGATATATTTTCTCACCCACATGAACGAAAATGCAAGAATCACGAGAACGCAGAAAAAGATCATTGGTAAGGTTTCTCTTCGACTTGGTGGCAACACTGCAATACCAAAAGCTGATCCGAAGCAGAAAGAAATGACTGGATTTGTCCAGTCATTATTCTCTGGCGGAAGAGGTAGTGGATAATTTTGATTGTCGTCGGAGGCCAACATGGGAGGGGGAGGATCCTGGACGTCCTTAGGTGGATGCACACACAGATAAAGATTTATCAATTTGATCTTCGCTCGTTGGATCCATTTCTTAAGAATTTCCATTCTCAGAGAAAACTAGAATCTCTCACTCAAATATCAGAGCCCTTATATAGATAGAATCAACTGTGCTTCTGCATATTTCAAACGATATGCATACGTTTGCCCCCTGACATATTTTGGGGTGAACGGAGATAGGAGGGCCCCAAAGTCATGTCACGCGATAAAAAAATTCTTACACGTAACTAACCGGGTGACAAATTTGGTCCGCTTCGCCTCTTTGAAAATTATGTTTTTGTCCCCCCGATTGGATGTGTGAATAAATAAATTAACGTGCATGACAAAAAGAAGAAGCTTCCATATATTAATGTTATATATAACTCTTATTTATTTTCAAAATAAGAACTTTACATATTTCAAAAAGTCACATTTGGAAGTCATTAATTACCAAGCGAACACAAACAAAGGCCTCTTTACCGCGTGGAAGCGTGTGTTTGGCAAAGCTTAAAAAGAATAAAAAATAGATTTTAAGTAAATTCTTGCTTCTAAATATATTCGTAGACACAAAACGTTTATTGCTAAATCAAATAAGTTCCTGTTTGTCTTATTTTGAAACAAAACTTTTTAATTCTCTACCCATTTTCAACCATATATTCACGTAATAAAATATTTTGTACGTAAACTAAAAAAAATTTCCTACTTTAAAACCACATATTTTCTAGAAAATTATTATTCAAAACATATTTCTTCTCCATAACGCTCATCAAACAGAGGCTAAGTTAGGTATTTGAAAACAACATTTGTTGTCAGAATAAGCCCCCACTCGATGGGAATTAAAATCTGATTCTTCTTTTACCAATTTTGATAATATTAATGAAATGTGTTGTTGAAAAATTTTAGATTCCATGACATATGTGGTTAAAATTACTTGTTAATAAAAACTTGATTTATTTTAAAATTTATCCATTTCACATAAGGGACCCACCATATTATTAGCCCTTGTTTGGTAGGGATTAAAATCAAATTTTTAGTAGATTTTGATAAAAGTTGATGCAATGTATAGTTGAAAAGTCGTGAGTCTCATAAAATATGTGGTTGAAATTAATTATTGATTCAATGTATGATTGTTTGAAAGAGAAGCTTCGAATGTTATAATTAAAATTATTTAAAAAAACTAATTTGGACCGCCTTTAGTAAAATATTGGAGTATAAAAGTTTCCATCATTAGAAAAAGGCCGCCTTGATGATGTTTTTAAACTAATTTTGATTTATGAACATGTAATATTATTATTTACCATAGAATTTATCTATTAGTATTGATCTAATATGATATCTTTTTTAATACTTGTAAGTACTAAGATCCATGCTATGTTATTTGAGGACACAATCGAAAAGTTCAGTAGGCACACTTCGAAAAAAACTACCTACTTCATAATGGAAGCATAAGACCAGTCACTCATAAATTGAAATCGAGTCACCTTCACGACAATTAGCAAGATAGGAGATATAGAGGACGACAATCCATTTCGAGTTTCAAATTTATGTTGGGTTGAATGTTCAAAAATATCAAGTTTCGTTGTTGAAGGAAAAATGTTTGGTGCTATTGATGGATTTTTAACATTTCATTCTTATTAAATTTGCAAACTTATACTATCATCTTTAAAATTCATAATATAAGTATTCTTTAAGTGTAACATACAACATAATCTGGACGTTTAGGGTTCATTTGGCATGACTTTTAAAAAGTCAAAAGAGACTTTTGAAATCTAAAAATTACTTTTGAATATGTTTGACTAATTTTATAAAAGTATTTTTGCTAATTAGAAGAGCTTTTAGAGAAAATTAGTCCATTGTAACTTTCTCTAAAAACATTTTCGGAATAAGAAATTCTTTTAAAATCCCGTGTCTACATTTTTAGTCACAA
>CAIGRN010047080.1:0-14112 GCA_903798345.1 Fraxinus anomala
ATCATATTGACGAAATGATTATAGTTTCACGGTAAACGAACAAGTTTGGTTTTGTCACACTACATGACATTTCCCGTCACATGTATTGCCCTGACACATTGCTAGATGTCAATTTGGGACGATGAATGTGAATTAGGTGATAAATTAAAAGGAGTGTTTTAATTTATCGATTTTGATTAGATCAAAATAATGATTCACATTATTAAGTATCGTGATTGGGAACCTAATGGGTCATACAGAGAACTAGAATAATGAAATTTACCAATTAATTGTTTGACAAGTATTGGATAATTAATTAATTTGGTTACCTATTAATATGCCCGAATTAATTAATTGGATTAATTAATTAATGGACCAAATTTAATTAATTTGATTAATTAAACATCGGATCGGGTTAAGGTTAAGAGACGGGCCAAGCCAGCTTGGGTTTATATTAATATGCTACTAGGGTTTGAAAACTGCATGAAATTATTCATTATTCTTACTAACACAAGAAAATAAAACCCTAGCCGTCATTCTTGTTCTCTGTGTGGATCACCGTTGGAGGCTGGACAATTGGACAGCTTGAATTACAGATTGTAATCATTGGAGTTCAAGAAAAAGTAAAGGAGTTTGTGGAATTCATCAAAGGTATAATTCTTATCACAATTTCTATCTAAACACAATGTAGATCCTTAGTGGAAATTGAAAATTATTTTATTTTTCGCTGTGCATGATTAAGTAAATTCCCAATAATAATGGTATCTGACCCCATGCTATTTACTTTAAACATTATGCTAAGGATGTATCATGCTCAAATATTTGTCAAAATCAACTCGAAATAACTTCATTGAAATCATTCATTGGGCCCTTGACCCAACTACTATGCACCAGATAGAGTTTTGCACAATATCAATATCAATAATCAACAATCAAATGGCCAATATGACATCAACACCGACGAGTGGACCATCCTCTCGTGACTACTAGTGACTCATTCCCTAATTGCCCCTATGATCACCCCAAACGTATCCCACTCGATAGTGCCAGTAATCATAATATCACAAAGGCATAGTCGAGTGGTCCATCCTATGATCACAAAAATCTCATCTTCTCTCTACCTTTGCAACCAACTAGGAAGTATCATCCGCGGTGCCAAAACATATCACATAAACATGCCTCACATGCCTCAATGCCCTAGTAGTGGTTAATAAAATATTTTACGAGGAAAACTCAATCTTACAATCATGTTGTGCATGCTAGATTTTCAACAATGGTCGTATGTCGTGCATGAAGATGAAAACACTCGTGAATGACATATTTAATCAAAACCGATATCAATATATTCTGAAACCACATACTCAATGATCATAACCATCATATGATATACAATGAGCTCCTTTTCAAAGTTATGTAAAGATTCCATCATTACTATATCACAAATACTATATTCTTGAGCTCCTTATCAAAGTTATGTAAAGATTCCAACGTTACTATATTGCAAATACTATATTCTTACATCGTAGTTGCAAATGGATTTTTACTTACCTTTATGTCCTTGTGTGTGCACTACCACGGGATGTAGATCGATTTCCTTTCTCACTTAATGTTGGAAAACCACCTATATTACCATTTAATATTAAACACAATCCTCAATTTGATAACCTTAACACACATAATTCTGTACTACGTCCATTCATGCCATACTGATTTAGATAACATTATCATTTCAAGTTACCGGTCATATTGCAAACTAGTCCCATAAATCTCACTATTTCTTAAGTCCAATTATGAATATCAACGTCATCTAATTGTCGTCAACAACCTAGTATTCCTTAAAATCTATTTTTCAAGTCTAAGAGATAATTAATGAACATGTAAAGGTTGAAACTACATTAAACACGCAAATGTACAGAACCTGTTTTCAGGTTTTAGTTGTTGCCATGTCCTGTTTCATCCATCGTTTCACATCCTCAATCACACTTATTCCTTCCCAAACTTATAACACACTTATATGACATATAAGTGAAGGTAAGTATATTATTAAGTTACCACAAGTAGAAGGTTTACAACCTGAAAATCGTCCATTTTAACCGAACACCGAATCAGGCAATTTCCCTATTAGAAAATTCTAGGCTATTAGAAATCCTTTCTATCCTTCTAAATTTCATATAAAGACATTCATATATATATATATATATATACAAGTTATCTCCTATGTATTATTCCAAATCAAAGGTTGAATAGGCAGAATCCAGCAACTATGCAATTCATGTCCTCACTTGTTTTGTTCAATATATCTCCAACAATTTTTCTCTCTTTTTACCATAATAACATCTCAGACACTAAACCCAACAAAATATCAATTAATTTCAGGGGCTCAAGAGATTGTAACACCTTCAAAAACATTGGAAATTAACTTCAAAACCGTGAGCTAAACTCACCCATTTAGAAGTTCAGTTTTTAGCTTCTTGTTTCTGCTTCGGTCTGTTTCCTTAGCTTTCTCTTTCACTTGGGGTCACTTGGAGATAACTTGAAAGGCTAAATACCATATTAGGAGCTATATATAGAGTCTTAAAAGGGGTTGGGGTCGTGACTCTTGCTTCAAAATTAAGAAAATGTTGTAGACAGTCAAGTATGACATGTGTTAAGCATGAGGTGGCTTCTTCCAGCAATATTTGACTTTTTTTCCCCTATTTGGATACATATTAACTTGTAAGATATATATCATATATGAAGTACTAAGGGGTTAAGAGACGTGATGGAAGCCTTAAGGTTAAAGGAATTGAAGGTTAAAATGACAAGTCGCCAAGTATGAGGTGTTTCCAAGCATAAGGTGTCTTTTGTAGTAAAAATCTAATTTTACACCCATCATTGCAGTAGAAAACCAAGTGTATCTGACCTATATTAGTGTGTCTACAACCTAATTTAATTTCCATAGGATCATAAAATAATTTATAGAGTTAATTCCTTAACCGTTCATTCGATTCCTTACCCCATTGGTGCCTGATTCTTAACCGACTTCAACAATTTGCACCTCAATATTTATAATCTCACATGAACCTTATATTATCATTTTGTGATCATGTCATGTAATTTCATACTCATGTCCCAAATATATTAAAGACATAGTTAGGGGTTTAGGGCAACCACGATTAACCGAAATAAAAGCAAGTAATTTTACCGATAATGCCTCCGTCCCTTTCAAGGTCACAATCGTTTATCATATCAATATCCAACATTTAGATTAACCTAAATTTCTACAATAGCTCAATGTAAGATTCACCACCAAGGTCGGGAGGTCTAAGACTAACACCATATAGAGATCTTAAACTTCAATGAACCAATGTACCATTATAAAAGAAAACCATGTCAAACTATTGATGTAAATGCAATGGCAATGAAAATAGCAAGTAATACATGAATCATATTGGCTGAGTGTGTAAAGTGAAGTTCGGGATATTACATCAATTATGTAATAAAAGATTGGTTTTGATTTGATTATATGCTAAATTAATTTAAAAAGCGAAAAAAATTGTTTGTATTGGATTTAGAGTCCGTTTATTGTTATCTATTTCAATTTTTTATTTGTAATATATTTCCATTTATGCGTTCTTAACAGTCGATAAGTTTAATGTAGTTAACTTTCTTTTACAAGACAAATTAATTATATTCTAATCACGACCTGGATTTATTCCTAACACAAATTCGAATGAATAGAATGCATTAAGTTTTAAATTATCTATATGATTGTACAAGTGATAAATGTTATTCCTAACATCTATTGCAAATATATTAATTTTGACATGCTATAAACTTATTATAAGCCTCCCAACACTACAACAAATAACTAATTATCTAATTGTTGATCATGCAATTAAATATTGCAATGGATATACAAAAATAATCAAGAAACGTAAGAAATACTAAACTACTAGTCTTGAATTAAAACAAATAAACAATATAGTAGTTCTTCATCCAGTACAATTAAGATCTAGCTAATTATGTTTCTAAAGATAAAACAATAAGAAGAATAGAAAAGTGTAGCCCGAAATTTATAACTACAAGAAAGATATGTCAAAGTCTAATTCTTATTATCGTTCTTTAACCCCAAGCTTTATCCATGCAAGATATTTGTTCCCTTGTCCAATGAATATTAAAATTGGCCCCACGTTTCTTGATAGATTTTATGATATGGGTGATTTGAGAGGTGAGAGAACGAGATATCTGCAATGTTTCTCCCGTGTTCTATATTTATAAGAGTCGAATTTAGGTCAAGAAACCGTCCTAAAGTTGTTACCAATAAGAGTTTGAATCAAAAAATGAAATTGGCCCATTAGTAGAGAATTTGGCACGCGGCACGCGTTTTGGTATATCCATCGTGTGCACACAAGCATGCTAAATTACTCTTAGGTCAAGAAAATTGTTGTCTCGCGTGTACGCCAGAATAGCCCTCACTCACAGGCTTGCTTCATTTTGTCTCGATATTTTTGTTATAACCTTTCTCCCAATATTCAATTGAGGTTATTCAAAGTGTGTTAGAAAGATAATTCAAAGGGTTACAATTCTTTTATCAATACAAATTTTCTAATTTGATCGTTTTCTATACCAAAGTGGGTCTCAAGTTGAGCTTAAAAATTCGGAGGATAACTTTTCAGCTGAATATTGATTTGTGAAAATACTTAAACTATATTGCACTCCTTTGACCTTCAATTGCATCCAATTGATGATCATATATGATCTTCAATCATTGTGTTATGGTCCGACTCAACTATTATATGTTTCCAAACTTTGAATTTCTTTCGTTTTTGCTATTTTTCATTCATTTTTTTCCAATTCCACCAGTGTGCCTCGAGTTTTACCTAATAAATAAAATTAACATCTAATTAATTCATAAGTCGTCAACATTAATAATAAATGATCTCATTTAATTATCAGACACCAACCTTCAAAATGGCGTAAAAAAATAAAAACCATATGCAATTCATTTTATTCAAGTTAAGGAGATTCAAGCTAAGGACAGAAGCCTGGAAATGATCTTTGTGTGTGCAACGGCTAAATAGTGTTGCATGTACAACGCCTTACTTTGTAAACCTCGAGGCTAAACTAGCTTACCCATGTGTGCACAAGAAACTATACTATGCGCACGCATGCTAATTCGACGCCCAGACGGGGATAGTTACCAAGTTTGATTTGGACCCTAATTTCTAAGTTTATCTATTTTACTTTCCGAGTTATTTAAAGTTTCTTTGATTTTTCCTATATAACGCATCTTTATATAAACATTAAACGTTTGATTTATATTGAATTAATTAAAGAGAGGATTTGCTTTCTCTCTTGTTCTTCATAGAACTTTTAAGAACTTATCAAATATTTTCATCTTCGTGCCTGTTCAACCCTAAAACCTTGGTTTTTTAGACAACAAATCATTGGGTCAATGTTCTTCAATCTGATTTCTGCTTTTTTGGGATAAGTATATCAAATTTGATGTGGATTCCAAGGTTGAATCCTTCAAGGGTTCACATCACATATGGTATTGTGATCTCTATGTTTGTGTCAATGTCATTAGAACTAGTTCTCAGATACCTAGAATGCATTGAAGGTTGAGAAAAGATGATCTTTCCCATTATGAATTTCCCAATTTTGATAAAGTAAGTTCGTAAGAATGACATCGAGCTGTTAAAATTTCCTTTGCTTTGATAAGTGATGTGGGTTTAAAATAAACAAGCAAAAATGTTATAAAGTTGATGCAAGTATATAAACAGTGTTACTCAAAATAACTGTCAAGTAAATATTCCACATTATTTTTTAGTGTCCAAAACTTAATACAATCGCCACCACTGATGATAAAGCCCATTACTTAAAAGAACAGCAAAGTCAGTATCTATTACGTTGGTTTCCAACTTATGATGAATTTACCCCTTGTTTTATGATATTATATGGTACGAATAGGTGAAAGAGATATGCTTTAAATGTTTAAGCACGTTCTCTATTTAAAGTCGTCTGAAGTAGGTTAAAATTACGTAAAAATTGGTTTCCAAAAGAGTTCTGCCTGCAGAAGGAAACTGGTTTGTTTAGTCCGATTTAGCCCATGCTCACTATGTTTTGCATGCACATTACTTTGCCAATATGGCCTTGGGTCCGACAAAATGAGCTATTGTACACGCATGCCATAGTGTGGTGCATACGCATTATGGTGGGATATGCATTTTAGTCCCCTGAGTATGCTTCATTGTTCTGGCTTTCAATTGCATCCAATTGATCTTCAATCATCATTTTATGGTTCGAATCAATTTCTAAATATTTGCAATTTGGTTCTCCAAACTTTGAAAATCATCATTTTCACCTATTTCCTTCCTTTCTTCGAATTTCATGTCAAATCATTGAGTTGTTCCTAACAAACGATAAATACATGAGATTTGGCTAAAATTTATCTAAGTAGCCTAGATAGTGTACAAAATAACTTATCAAAAATCATTAAACTTGAACATTTGTTTGTCCTCAAATAAAACTATAACATATCTCCTAAAGAAACACATGCAATGTTAATTACATAAATTGTTCCTAGTCAGTCAAGTAATCCAATAACTTTGGTTATATCACCTGCCATTTATTTCATGATTGAAATCATTATATTAAATCTATGAACAATTTCAAGATTACAACGTAGAAATTAGTTTTTACTTATTCAATGTAAAACTGATGTGTGTGTGTGTGTGTGTGTGAAGAATTAAGTACGTAATCATAGATTCAGAAGTTGCTTCAATTCCTGACCCTCAATGGTCAAATATTTCCTTTCTTCCATTGTGAGATACACCTCGAACTTATTCTTTTAACTATTTTCCCAATGTGAGATCTAAGGATGAATAAATATACTAATTCCCGCACTCTCTAGTTTAGATAGATTTCACTAATTGTAAGTCAATATTTCAATAAATACGAATATTTCTTTATTATGATTGTATCAACCTCTAAGAATCAACTAAACTAATAATCTCTTGTCAAATGTCTAATTCTCTCAAATAAGTATTTGAGACTTAATCAATGCATGTAGTGTATCTTCTATTTCATGCATTTGTTTTTTCATATTTGCTGTGCATATTCTGTTTTATGCACTAGCTTGACCCTTTTGAGTTTTCTTTTTGGGATTTTCCATAGTTTTTATCATTGGAATCTTTTATAGGTTTGTTTCACTCATGAATCATGACTTTTTTTTTTCCATTTTTATACAATAATTAATGCAATGTCCCTTATTAAATACATATTCTAAAAACTAACCTCTAACTTCAAATTTTCATTTAATTTTCATCTTGTTGGTCTTAGATAATCCACACAAGAATTTACACACATGAAATTTCTATTTCAATATCTACCTACAATAATTCAATCATCCCCAAACTATATTGAAATTGGTCTAAGGATTTATAATATAATGATTTTTGGGTTTAATAACTAAGGTTCATTATTTCAGCCTATTCAAGATATTAATAAATACATTCCTTTACAATACTAAACTTAATTCACGTGCTCAATTAATATCAAATTTCACACGTCTAAGCAAAAATTAATTTAAGCGTGCAACTTATTTATAAGCTAACTCATAATTCCAAATATATTCATCATTGCTGACAAAGATAACTAATCCACATAAGGAAGCAAATTAAAAAATAAATATTTTTGAAATACTTAAAAGTTTTCAATTTTCTTTTCATATATAATAAAGCAATAAAATTTCACACAACAATACAAAAATAAAAAAACTCAATGATTTTCCTACCCCACATTGCCCCTCAATGTATCAAAATATTATCAATTAAGTAAAATAAAAGGATAAAAGGGAATAAGAGACTCCCCGAATTTATGTATGATAGTAGAGGCTAATTTGAAACGAAATTATCAAAAATGGATTGTTCACTTGACTACATTATTTCCCATTTCCATTGTTTGTTTGTGTGTTTTCGATTTTCATATTCCAAAAAAATGAATAAAATTCAATCATTAATGATATAATAATATGGAACAAGTAATATTAAGTTCAAACATATCATAACTAACAAGAAAATGGACGAAAGTAAGACCGGAATAGGGGATAATGGTCGCCATTATGGCGACAAGTTGTAACCGCCGTTAGGGAAATCAAACAGTTATGCTCGGCCGTAACAGAGAATGCGGCATAGGTTACGACTGTGAACAGTAATTTCTTTTTTGTGATAAATATGTAAGGATAAGGATACCTAGACTAAATGCTAGCACAAAAGAAGCAATAAAAACTACCTCACTTTTCAATCAATAAGGGAGGACCATCTCTAGCAGATATGATGTCCTCATCCCAACGGCAGGTACATAATCTTCCACAAGTATGTAGCCTTCATTAGAATTGTCAATTACTTATTTTCAATATAATAATAGGAAACAATTTATATTAAGCTCAATGATTAAACTATTTGTACACACAAATTGTACACCATGATTGACATCTCCTTATATGTCAAAAATCTGGCAGTTAATTGAAAAATGTGTTGTCAAGATTAATGTGCCAAAATCTACCAACTCACATGGGTGTAAACCATTATGCCAATCTTTATGTACATGTAGCATGGTTCTTAAGCTCAAAGACATACCTATTGGGAAATTGGGGAATGAAGATACCTAAATTACTAAAAGCAATAAAAATTTACTAATTTTATTATCTAGAAAGTATAATAAATAAAAGGAAGTTGTCTCCCAAGAAGTGCTTGTTAGTAATTAGCTTAAGTTTGACAATGTGATGGAATTCTAAAGAAAGCTATTGATCTCTTGCTCAGTTTGTTTATTTTGACTTTGCTCCACTTTTTTATACATCCTTCAAACTTCTACCTTGTCTCGTTTAATGTAATATAACTTGCTTATTCCATTCAACTTAAACCTATTTATGTAGACTTTCACCTCTTCATCGGGTTTAATCATAATACCAATTGTTGGACAATCATAAAGTTGGAAGAATGTATGTTACTTCCATCTTCATTAACTGTTATTTCTTCGTTCTATTCCTTTGTGATTAATCTGTCATCCTTTTTATTCTCTTCTTCAAGAGTTGATATCTCATTAGGTTGAATGACCTGTTCACAATCCAAATTAATGAGTAATAGCATATCTTTCTTCTTATTTTTTTCAAGTGAATTATATGCCCACCTATTAAATTCGCTCCAGTGTATATCTTGCAAGTACCTTCTCATTCAATGGTGGAGGACCATCTCCCGTGGGTATGATGTCCTCAACCCAATCGATAGGTACATAACCTCCCACAAGCATGTAGCCTCCATCAGATTTGTCAATTATTTATTTTTGGCCTCTTAAATATTGTATAAACCACAGAAGTTTCAGCCTACGAAAGTCAGTGCATGTATACAAGTAGTGCCCAGTATAATGCATCCCACAACAAAGCTTACAATATATATCTTCTATGAGCATATCATTTCATCCATCTCGGGATTAATTATTGCAAATGTTTTACTACTTTACCAGCATCAGTATCCTGCATACACTGCTGAATAATACCTGAAGAGAATACCAAATACAAGAGAGATAGGGATTTTGGTGGGTAGCCAAAAAATTAACAAGCTAAAATTAAATAAAAATTAAAATTTCAAATTCAATTACGAATTAATAAATTTAGTTTAAAAACTTTATTCCTCGACAACGGTGTTAAAAACTTGTTTGTGCATAATCCGCAAGCATAGGGAATCGTTGACAAGTAATGATCTGATAAGTAAAGAGTATTGTCCCATAAAGAATAAGCTTTAAATTGAAATCTATCAATCTATTATCAAATTCAAATGTAAACGTAACAAAAGAGATACTTTAGTTATTCTAAATTTATATACTAATTATCTAAGTTTATGTTTACCTAAAATATAGGATTTACGTGTTGGAATTTCGAATCCACCTATTAATATCTTATTTCTAATTCTCGACCTTTGCAATTTAGTGTGATTTGTATATTCATGACAATCGATAATCCAATTCTNTAAGTTAAACCTATTATAAGCACGATCGATCTTATTACTAGTCCGAATTTATATGGAAAGTAACATATTTGATTACATGATTATCTATATGACTATATACGTCATACATGTTATTCTTAATATCTTTTCCCCTTGGTGTTGAAATTGCAAAGTTCTCAATGTATTGTGAACTTTCAGCATTACAATGAGTAAATAATTACCTAGTTGGTGATTAGACAATTAAATAATTCAACAAAGTATACAAAAAAGTATACAAGATCAATCAAGAAACAAATTTGCTAAACTAATTGATATTTGAATTAAAAATAAATAATAATAAGGTTCATTTTCATCCCAACACAAAATAAATCTAGCTTATCATATTTCTAAAGATAAATTGACAAAGAAAATTAGAAAATCATCACCTGGAATTTATAAATACAAGGAGATATGAAATTTTTCTTGATCTTCAATCCCAAGATTTTATTTTTCAAGTTTTTTATGTTTCTTCATTTTGATTCCTTGCTAGCTTTGTTCTCTTTTCTAACTTATGATGAATTTGTCCTATGTTCCTTAAGATTTTATGATATGATAACCTTTACGGAGGGGCCAAAAAGTGGTACAATAGGCTTCACCTATGGAGCATCAAAAGTTAGTTAAATCTCAAGAGATAATTCTTGACCTAATACCTATCCAATAAGGAATGGAAACTCCAATCCAATGCTTTCAAGACTTGAAATACCTATGCTACAACTATCTTGACCGTATATGTTCACGAAAATATCTTTTGAATTAAAACCACCGCAAGTGTACAATTCTTTAAAGTGAATTTAAGTCCAAGTATCATTCCATAGAAATTGATTTAATTCAATTTTAATTATCGCGACCTTAATCAAAGCACGAATAATATGGTGTGTTTGTTTGTGACAAAATTAGGACTAAAATAATCTACTTATGCAGTTATGAGTAAATTAACTAAACTAAATACAAATTATGCTAAATGCAAGTTAATGTGTTTTAATGAATGACAAGCGCACTAGGATATTGAATTCTCATGTAATAATCATTTTTAACCTTAATTCTACACTTTGACAACACGATTGAATTTTTATGCATCAATGTTCCTATCTTATTTAACAATCTCTCCCGAGTAATGTTAAACCTAATTTTATATATGACCCGACTATATTTCTATGATGGATGCAAACATACAAGAATCATGAATTTTTATGAACACTTAAAAGATTCACAAAGAGCATATCAGTATATTTCTATCCCCTATCGGATCCTCTAACGATTGAAACTATGTTGGCCCTATTTTCCTTTCTTCAAATGCATAAAATAAGCAACCAAATCCATACAATTACCGTGCAAAATAATCGTAGACAAAAGATAATCACGTAACAATTCAAAATTCAAAAATATGTTTTCAATGTCAAATATATTAAACTAAAGATTAAAAAATCATATTACATAGTTCATCGTTCTCATAACACAAACAAATCCACCCTAACATATTATGAAGAAGAAAACAAAAGAAATAAAAGATGTTCATCACCCAGAAATTCTTGAGTTCAATCTTGATGTTCTTGAAATTGAATCTTGATGTGTTCTTTGCCTCCTTTTGCAATAAATTCTCCACCCTAATAAAATCACTAGCTACCAACTCAGTTGCTTCTCATAGCAGTGTTACTCAGGTTCCTATTCATAGTTATGTAGACCCGCCCTTGAGTACTCTTCTAATTCAATTGGCTACTACATCAGTTACTCCTCCAGTGGTTTAGTCAGTCGCTTTTACAGTGGTTTAGTCAATTGCCCCAGATAGTATTGTTCATTCGACTGTCACTACATCATATTTGACTCCACAAACTTCCATTCATGTATCTAGTGCTTACTTTGATCCCTTAGCTTACGAAATGATTTAATGACCACATGTATCAGTTGACTCAGAGGATACAACTATAGTGGACAAACATTTACGAGGTCCTACACCGACTCGCACTGATGTTCCTATCTCTAGAGCTTCTCCCATTTATCAGCAAAATGTTGAGGCATCTATTCCATCTCTACAATTTGAGCAGTCAAATATGGAGATCACATTACAAATTGAGGTTCATCAGCAAGGTATATTTTGTGTTACATGGAATAAACACTCAAAGGCTACTGATACTCCACACCCGAGCATAAAGATCACTAGGAGTCAGTCACATAATACCTCCTCACATTCCCTGTCCTTTGGCTGCCATCATATGGAATGTGAGGGGTGTAGTTACCCACCGTCGCCTGAAGAGACTTATACCAGAGTTCAGAATGAGTCGAACAAGATCTGGTTTATTTGGAATGCGGGGACCATTGTTACCATTGTTGATGATCATCCTCAGTTTTTTCACGTTAGAGTTGAGGATCCCAGACTAGCACGTCTCATCTCTCTGACTCATGTCTGTGCTTCATGTGATGTTATTATCAGGAGGGCTTTGTGGACGGATCTTTACCACATTTCCCTTGATATGGACGACCCTGGCTAGTTAGGGGAGACTTTAACGTTATTACACATGATGTGAACGCACTGGCCATAATACTCGTGATTGAGGCACTACTACTTTCTCTGATATAATGTTAGATTGTGGTTTGGAGGACACTGGTTTCCTTGGAAATCGGTATACTTGGACTCGCAAGCTCGTCTAATTTTCGTTCTTTTTATATAGATAAACCCACATTCTTTATTCGGGCTTGGGACCGCCTACTTAAATTTCGAGTAGATGGAGTTAAAAATTGTACATGAACAACTTGTTATATGTATAATTTTTTTAAAAATTTAAAAACAGTATTATAAAATAACAAATTTTGATTAATATGGTTAAATTAAATATCACTTATCCAATAATATGCAATCTTGGCATATATATCTTGGAGTTAGAAATTAGCACCTTATCAATCCTTCACATATAGTAATGCTTTCAAATATCTTCTTTCAGTCGGCTCCAGACCTCAGAAAAAACTCTCTTACCTACACTAAAAGCAAACTCTGAAGCTATAGTGCTAACCAAAGGTATTAGTAGGCTTTTGCAATCGTAGATACTTCTGGTCATCGTCGTTCGTAGTTTCGCCAAAATTCAAAAACTTATTCTGAACGTTTTTAAAATTGTTTTGTTATTAGGCTTATTATGATTAATGTAATGAATTAATTCAGCAGACAATACATTTGGACTTGCATTCGATATTTGATTACAAGCGGTAGACAAACTACTACTAGAAGAACCTGTTGCATTTTCATCATATCTATAAATTTTAATGATTTCGAATAAAGTTAATATTTCAGCATTGTCTTCTTCAATATCAACGGGAGGAGTAGGTGCAGAGGGTACCCGACTAATATTTGCACCCATTTGTTCTGTATATAATTCATACGTTTCACATAAAGTTTGTTCTAAATTTCTATAAGTGATAAGTGTATTAAAAGTTAAAACTCTTGAAATCTGATCAATTACATATTTAGTACTTGATAGATTGTATAGGGAGTCTATGATGCATGTTATAGGAAATACATAGGCAAGTATTTCCAGTATTTTTTAAACTTTAATTCTCCATGAAATATATAATTGCACTAAAATCGAGGTCATTTTTGTATTTATGAAAAGTCCTTGCAATTATATAAAGACCTTCAAGTACTATACAACTAGTAAGATAGTAAACTTCAGATAAAATATTTGTAAATTCATAAAAACTTATCAATTTTTTTTTTATTTTAAAAGTTAAATGCCATTTGAATTCATTCAAACTAGTTTCATCATCATTTCAAATATGCATATTGTTATAAAATTTAGTTATTAAATGTTAAAAACCTTCGCATGATTTTAATAATAAGTTAATGGAGTTCCATCTATGCCATATGTCACTAACAAATGTTTTCATATTTGTCACCCCAAATTCGGCACAAGATTCCTTATAAGCTTATTTTCTACATGGTGAAATCCTGATGTATACTTCTTTGAATTTCATTTTTAATATATTTCAAACCATCTTTGTGACACCCCGAACTTAAGCTTCGAGTGTCACGTACTAAACATAATAACTTCTGCTTTTGCTACATGTAAAAACTCTTAAATAAAATGCAGTACATACTGAAACTTATTTTCAATTTATAGTA
>CAIGRN010047091.1:0-10259 GCA_903798345.1 Fraxinus anomala
CAAAATTATAACATTTAGTTTCATTGTTTCTTATTTGGAATTTAGCTTTCTTCTCTTTTTCTTCTTCTTTTTTAATTTATTATAATCTTCTACTTCTTTGTTCTTATTTCTTCTTTTAATCTAGTTTTACTCGAAGTATAAAAAAGCACATCAAACAATAAACACTTATGTTTCTACATTTTATATTAGTAAGATATTATTTTTATTTTATTTTTTAATCTGTTTTTCTTATATTTATCCATATATTCATTGTCATTTGTGTTTATTTAAGTGTTTGAATGTATTTTTCGATCTCAAGTAGTTTTGTAAAGCAGAATCTCGTATATTTTTTAGTTACAAATTCATTACAGACGTTTTAAACAACTGAAGTCGTGTAAAATGACCACGGTCGTTTAAAACAATCATAGAAACATATGTCGTCACTTTACATTATTGTGATTGATTATTTGCTAACATTCTAACATTTTACTATTCTAATTACAGATATGGACGCAACAAAATGGATTTCTATATTTTATTTTGGTGATTTTGTTAATGATGATCAAGGAAAATGGACATGCGAAGTGGGAGTGATGAAATGGTGGAAGGAGTTCCAAAATCTCTATATACTTTATATTATGACCTGTACTGTGAAGTGCTAAATCTTTGCAAAGTTGATTCATCTTCACATGAAATTGAGATGAGATTTCTTCTCCTTGAAAGTGGACAGTTTACAGTTCCAATTAAAAGTACTTCAGACGAGCAAGTTCAGTGATTGCTATCTCTCAACAAAAAAAAATCGAACAATTTATGTAACCATTGTTAGCAAATGTTTAGTTGAGCATCCACAAGAAGAAAAAATAATGATTCATTTCATGAAGTGGAAGACAATGAAGATTATTGTGAAATGCAAAATGAAGGTGACAGTCTTCATTGTGAAATGCAAGCAGACGATGACAATGAAGTGGATCAGACTGAGAATATCGATTGGGATGAGTTAGAGATAGCCAAGACAATAATGTAGGATTATCACTGAAAATCGTAACACTGTTGTTTTATCTACAGATGGATCCGAGATGCTTCAAAACAATAGAGAAGAAAATTATTTTACAAATGAGCATCTTGTAGCTTCAACTCTTACATCACATGAGATTCCCGAATATGCAGATTTAGAAGATTGCCAAATTTTCAACACAAAAAAGATCTTATGATGGAAGTCCACATGCTTGCAATGAAATTAAACTTTGAATTTAGAGTGAAGAAATCAAATAAGGAAGTCTACACAATTGTTTGCATAGATGAAAATTGCAAATGGCTTTTGTGAGCAACTAAATTCAAAATTTGTGATTACTTTCAAGTTCACAAATATACATGTTAACATACTTGCTCTGTGAGTATTCGCCGAAATGATCATAGGTGGGCAAGATCGTGGATTGTTGGAAGACATATAATGCCTAAGTTTCAAAATTCCAAGACGGGATATAGACTTGCAGACATCATTAATGACATGCATCAGGAATTCGGGGTAGACGTGAGTTATTAGAGGGTGCGAAAGTCACGGGAATGTGCTTTATAAGTTTGAAGAGGTTTCCTGAGGATAGTTATGCTAAATTGGGCTTATATTCTCATAACTTGGCTAGAACTAATCTTGGAATAACATTGTCTTTAGAGATTGACCGTAAGAATCGCTTCAAGTATTTTTTTATGGCCCTCAGACCTTGTATTTGAGGATTTCTCTCTTCAATGCGGAAGTCAGTTGTCGTTGATCGAACAATTTTGACCGAGAAATATAAAGGTGCGCTGATTGTTGCTACTTTTTGAGATGCAAATATTCAGATTTATCCTCTTGTTTGGGGTATAGTTGATTTGGAGAAGGATACATCGTTGACTTGGTTTTTTACGAGGTTGAAAGAAGTAACGGGGGATACTGAAAATCTTCTTGTTATATCTGATCAACGTTGAAGTATTATCAATGGAGTTCTGGTTGTCTATCAAACTACACATCATGGTCATTGCATCTATCATATAAAAGGCAAACTTAAGGATCGTAATTCGAAAAATTGAGATTTTCTTAATTTTTAAAAAAGCAGCAGAGGCATATGCTTTAGAAGAGTTTTGGAAATTATATGAGCGAAACTAGGAGAATTGATATTAAAGATTGGGATTATTTAGTCCAAGCACATTTCCATACTTGCTTCAAGTCACACTTTCAGGGGAACAGTTACAATATCATGACATCGAACAATGTAGAATCACTGAATTCGGTGTTTAAGAAAGATCTTCCAAATTTGATACTTCCATTGATTTGAAAGTATTAGGAAAAGATTGCAAAAATGATTTTATGAGAGGCATGTGAATGCACAGAGTTGTACAAGCACTCTAACGCCAATAATTGAAGAGAAATTGTGTAAGAATGTTGATAAAGCCAAGAAGTTTGTTGCCGAGCCGATTGATCAGTTCATGTATAATGTTAGGAACGAAACCATGATTTTATTATTAACTTGGATGAAAAAACTTGTACTTATAGACAGTTTCAATTAGAACATTTACCGTGCGAGCAAGCAGTAGCTGCACCGAAGAAGAGTGGCTATTCAATTTACTTGTTTTGCTCTCTGTATTATACTGTTGAATATTAGATAGTAACTTACAGTCATATTATTTTTCTAATGCCAATTATAGTTGAAGGAAATTCCTAAAAATTTTGGCTTCCTCAATGTGTTGTCGTTGCTAGTACGACGACGAGGTAGACGTACTAAAACAAGGATTCCGTCTACTGAAGAGTTTTCGAAAAGACACAAGTGTAATAGGTGTGCCGCAACTGGACACAACTGACTAATGTGCACAAGTCAGATACCTTTAGCTGATAGAAGATTGCAGGACTAGTATATTGTTTGTTCGGTTGATTTCATGTCGTTTAGATAACAATGCAAATTGATTTCTACTTATTACAATGTATGTTCTATATTGTGAGTCTTTGTAGTAGTTCATGTCAAAATTGTGTTTTATGAATATTGGGAAGCTTTTTGCATATTCGTTTATTTCATATAACAAGTGATGAATGGAAAACTACTCCGATCGTTTTAAACGACTCCAATTGTTTTAAGGGAAAAAACTTCAATCATTTAAAACGGTTGAAATCGTTTTCAATGTTTGCAAAAATGACTCCAGTCACTTTAAACGGCTGAGTCGTTTTACATGAAAATGACTGCAGTCGTTTTAAAATACTCACATCTCGTTTTCAGTCATATGCTCATTTTTCTATACATTTTTAACAAACTAATTTGAAATCAAACCAAACACGATTTAGAATGTTTTACTTTATGATTTATCTTATCCAAATCAATCGACAAAATACTTAAAACATTATGATTTAGTTTATCCAAATCAATTCACATATCTTCATTATACAATATTGTAAGTCACATACTTAGAAACTAAATACAGTTCACTTGAACATTGTTAGTGAGCATGATGAATTGTATGTAATGAAGTTCATCTTCCTATTCGTTTTAAACTAATAGGTTGAAACCAAACACAATCTATAATGTTAGAAGTTTGATTCACACATCATCTTGCATTATACATTGTTGAAAGTCGTAGAATTTGAAACTAAATACGGTATACTTGAATATTTTTAATGGAGCATGATGAATTGTATATAATGAAATTCATCTTCTTATTTGTTTTAAACTAATAGGTTGAAACCAAACACGATCTATAATGTTAGAAGTTTGATTCGCACCTCATCTTGCATTATACATTATTGTAAGTCACGTAATTTGAAACTAAATATGGTGTAATTGAATATTTTTAGTGAAGCACGATGAATTGTATATAATGAAGTTCATCTTCCTATTAGTTTTAAACTAATAAGTCGAAACCAAACACGATCTATAATGTTAGAAGTTTGATTCGTACCTCATCTTACATTATACAGTATTGTAAGTCGCATAATTTAAAACTAAATATGGTATACTTGAATATTTTTAGCAGAGCACAATGAATTGTATAAAATTAAAATGACTACAAGATTTTCAATCGACTTGAATTATTGTTTGAAAAGACTGGATTCTTTTTTAAATGACTCTAGTTGTTTAGGAAAACGACTAGAGTCATTTAAAAAGGCTATAGTCGTTTTTTCAAAGCGACTATAGACTATAGTCTTTTAGACAACTTTAGTATTCGACAACCAACATTTTTGAAAACTTCTAATCACAACACAATAAAACTACCTTGTAATATAAACTAAATCAACCTTACAAATAAGCTACTAATCACAACGCAATAAAAACTCAACATTCAACATACATTATAAAATTATGTTTTCAATTATAATATACATTCATAATTCACATATATACAAATATATCAAAAGGTCTTACGTATCACAATCAAGGGAAAAAATATTGGCAACCTTCTTTTCCCTCAATCTATTCATATAGAAGCCGTTAACTTTTTCTATTGGACCGTTGATACTCAAAAATTCTATATATTTTACTATGTGCATAACACAATCACCTCGAAAGAATATAAACAATGGTAAACAAAGTGTAATAACTAATTGAATATGAACAAGTGAATATTTAATTATAAGAAGAAACTTACGAAGGGGTTTGTTTAGTAGTTTTGGTATTTTTTTCTATAGTAAGAGTATCTATCTCCAAATCAATGTAGATTTCCTTTAGGAGTAGCGGGACAATGATACTGGCAGACTTCAAGTCATCTTTGAGTTTTTCTTCTGCAATGCAACCCTTATCAGGATCATACATAAATATTTTTGCTTTGCAAAAGTCAATCTCAAGTGCGAGCCAATGTTGCGAGTACATACCGAAAAATATACATGTGTACAGTCAAGACATTTCCTTCCAAATGATGGCTTCGCCCTGATGATATATTCTACTAGCTCGATTGGCATTCTGAAACAATCCCCTCGCTCATGTAAATCAAACATAAAGTTCAATTTGTTATTAAAATGCATGTCCAGTATAACTCGCGAACCACCAAATGACTTGGGATATTTTGTTTCCCGAGCCCGCAACAAATGCTGCCAGTCAACATGCTGAAAGTTGAATACGTAGTTATATACGAAGTAATTGAATAATACAATTAATGAGTTAACATACTTACATCATCTAGAAACCATCCCACTAGTTTCAACACATCGCTAAACTATTTTTTCGCATCTTCTAAATTGATATGACCCAATTTATATGAAACACTGAAGAAAAAAATGCAAAATTGTAAAAGAATACAAGTGATAAGTAAAATAATACGAATTCAATGAATTGGTAAGGATACTTACCCATTACCTAAATTGGAGTGTCATTTGGAGAAATTCTTTCCGGGTCAGCATCCCAAAAAAGATCAACATTCGTGTTATCAACATGTCTTCTCCACTTAGCTCCAATCGTTATGGAGAGAAAACTAACTTTGAAGCTTTTTAAGTCTTTTATCTCACATCATAACATTAGTTTGTGGATAAGTTTTATCCAAATTTCTCTTCTTGTGAGTAAAAACCTTAGTGTACATCCATGCCCCCACATCGATGTTCACTACATCCACTCCCCATCAGTATCCCCTGCCATGGTCTCTATCGCAGCCCCCCTGTCTTAGTCTCCCTCTCAATACTCCTTACAACTGCTGCTATCCCAATTTCCATTGTCTCAGTCCCATCCTTTATCTCAGCCTCCCTCTCAATGCCCCTACCATTGTCTCCATCACAGCACCCCCTACCTCAGTTACCCTCTCAATGTTCCCTACAACTGCCTCCATCCCAATCTCCCACGTCTCAGCCTCCTTCCATGTTTCAACCTCCCTCTCAATGCTCCTTACCACTATCTCTATCACAACATCCCCTGCCTCAGTCTCCCTCTTAATTATCCCTGCAACTACATTCCTCTTAATCTTCCATGTCTCAGCCACCCTCTCAATGCCTCCTACCACTGTCTCCATCACAACACCCTCCGCCTCAGTCTCCCTTTCAATGCTCCCTGCAACCTTCTCATGGTTATCTCCCTCGGTCCCAAATACTCCATCAACCCCAAATGAATGGTTTATGTCGAGTTGTTGGCTTGGTCTCATCCAATTAATTATAGTATTGACCTTCCTATTTATCTCTTCATGTTTATCGGATAACCTCTCCACGTGGTACAACAATTGTCTCAACATATCATTGTGGTTGTAAGAAGCTCGACGATTATGTGGAGGTCTTCAATTTGTAGGAATAGAATGTTGATGTACACGAGCAATCCCCGAACTTAGCATCTAATGGAATAAAAGAACATATAGTTAGCACCAATTCATAGTACGAACGATTATAAATTAACGTTAAAAATATACATACATCATCATCATATATATTCAGAGAGACTCTTTCCCTCTGTCATTGTGGTGAATCTAGATCATCATCTAGTTCTGCATCACCTACATCTAGGTATCCTCCATCCTCATAGAGATAAACATCCAAGATTGGATCTTATTTTCTAGTTCCGTGAACGAATAAATTAACATATTGTTCAGTTTCATCAGGAGAAGCTATTAATGAGCAATGGACTTGAAGTTGAATAATTGGCAAACAAAATCCTTTTAGATGTACTTGAGGTAACGTGAAAAGTAATTGCAATATAGAAGATATACTCACTTGTGAGTCATCTAAGACTTCAGTAATATCATGAGAATTAGGAGTAAGTGTTGATTTCCAACGACACATTCTCGGCAACCCGTTGATAGGTAACCTAGCAAGATAAACGTTGTTATTTGATGAATGGACTCGAACGCCCACACATAAAAGCATATGTATAAGTTATCTACAAATATTAAAAATTAAATAAAAAAATGTCTAAATCACAAGTTTTGACCATTTACTTGTATCGTTAGTGGAAATCCCTCACAATGAATATTTGGGTTTCAGATCCTTCGACACTCTAAAGAATGCATGTACCATAAACTCGAAACTTTTATTTCTCCATGGATATGCATTGAATAGCTCCAAATCATCAACTATATCTAAAGTATGAAGATCTATAGATGTATTTTTTTCTTTGGACCTCAACACAGTCTCATATATAATCACTAAACCCAATTTTTATTTATCATCCATGTCTTGTATCTCTTTTTCAAATGCCTCATTTAATTCTTTAGGCGAAACCTTGCTAAATGTTGGAAAATATTTATTTCTCAATCTACCATTTTCATTTATACGGCTCTCATACTNAATGCCTCATTTAATTCTTTAGGCGTAACCTTGCTAAATGTTGGAAAATATTTATTTCTCAATCTACCATTTTCATTTATACGGCTCTCATACTCCTCATTCGCAGAGCTTAATCGAGTGACAAGCATAAACTCGTATAAGGAGAAACGAGCAGCTTTTTTCCAAACTTAAACAAAACCACAATTCATCCTCATTGACAGGGACAACCTTTTGTAATAATAGTGAATTAATTAAGTAGATGTTTTTATGTTCCCGATGTCATACAGTTTACCAAAGCACGACTTCAAGAACATCTCCTTATGGACATAATCTAATGCTTCATATACTTTTTCCACATTCGACACGTTAAAACCAGGGGCAGATTTGGGGGTAAAGCCCAGTGCAGCCTCGGCCCAGAAAGAGTTTTTCTTCCTTAGTTTTTTGAAGAAAAAAATTATAGCTCGGCCCAAATTTAAAGTTAGCCCACTAACTACCATATTCAATACATAACCACTAACCCAGCTTAAAAGTTAAACGGATCAAGTTTTAATATAATATTTGTGATTGGTCCACATACCAATTTATCCCCTTTTTTCCATCCCAATTCCCAAGCCCATTAGCCCACCTAATTAAAAAGTAAAAACCCTTACCACTTACCACATTTCTGGAATTGGAATTTGAAAGCATGCAGTAGCAGCCGAGCTCCTCTTTCACTTTGGAAGTTTGGCTCTATAATTTTTATTATTTCTGGCATTGGTGAATTGGAAGCAAGCTGCCGAGTTCAACGATTTCTACGTCGATAAAGGGGAAGAATTCATCAACCACTTCCAAGTTTATCTTTCTTAGTTTCGTTCGTGTATGCTTATATCTATTAATCTGTGTTAGTATTACTTTTTTTATGTTTGCTAGTTTATGCATATTTACTTGTTTAGCTTGACATGTTTGTGAGTTTTCTAAGGTCTTTTTGTTCTATCATCTATGATATAAATAATTATATAAAGGTAAAAGTTCAATTATTTTTGCCAAATGTTAAAAATGGAACATCGTCAATCTGGAGCCAAGAAAAGGAAAATATTGTTCTCCTTCTTTAAAAAGGTAGATGAATCTACCACAAGTACGCATTCCGTTGAAGTTGAAGAGGATACTACAATTAATCATCCTCCAATTTCGTCTCCTGAAATAGAGCCTCATTTATCTTCACAACCAGATTTGCAACAATCTAATTTGATCGAAAGGGATCCGGGAAAAAGGAAGCACATTAGCGAACATCCTATTACTTTACAAAATGAGATTAGAGGGACATATCTATGAGCAGGCCTTATTATCCAATTCTTTTGAATTATCCGAAGTCAATATTTGGAAATTAAAATCGACGATTTCAAAAGAATTGGTTCAGTCAGTTTCAGTGGTTGGAGTATTCACCTTCAACGGGTAAAGCATATTGTTTTTACTGTTTTCGAATGATGGTAATTCATCAAATAGTTCAACATTTGTCACGGATGGATTTAACAATTGGAAAAGGGTTAACCAAGGAGATAAATGTGCATTTCTTACTCATATGGGTCCAACATCTTCATCATTTCATAACATGTGTGTGAGAAGAGCTGAAGATTTAATGAGATCATCGTATTATAATTGAATGCTTATTTGCGATCAAAAGTGTTAGTGACACTACATCATTGAATCTCAAAAATGAGATATGTGATGTCCTTGTTCATTACGACCTTCAGGTTCAAAAAATAAGAGGGCAAGGCTATGATGATGCTAGCAATATGCGTGGTACTTTGAACGAACTTCAAGCGTTATTTCTTAAAGAATGTCCATATGCTTACTACATCCACTGTTTTGCCCACCAACTACAACTGACATTGGTTTCAGCAGCCAATGATGTGATTTGTATTTGGAAATTCTTCTCTCATTTGGGCAATGTAGTTAATATTATTACTTCTTCTCCCAAGCACATTAATATGTTGTAAACTGCTCAAAGAAAAGAGCTTGAGGATATGTTGGTTAGTGGAGAACGACAATCAGGAAGTGGAGCCAATCAAAGTGGTAATTTGCAAAAATCAGGCTCTACTCGTTGGAGTTTACATTATGAATCGGTAAAGAGTTTGATAGATATGTACACTGCAACTTGCAAGGTACTTGAGTATCTTACTATTCATTCTCCAAATGGAAGATCTCGTGCCGAAGTTCGTGGTGTTTATGAAACCATTAGAAGCCTTGAATTTGTGTTTTCCTTGCATTTAATACATAAAATTTTGGGACTCAGTGACATACTTTGTCAAGCTCTTCAAAAAAGATCTCAAGACATCCCGACTACTATCAGGTTCGTCTCCACCACAAAAGATCTCCTTCAAAAATTTAGAGAACATGATTGGGAAGAATTTTTTAATACAGTGAAAACGTTTTGCTCTACAAATGATGTTGATATACCCGACCTAAACTCCTTTTATAAGATTGGTAATCCTCGTGAACAAGTTACACTTGAGCATCATTACCACTTCAATGTTTTTAATGAAACCATAGATTCCATCTAATGGAGTTAAATACAAGATTTAATGAGCTATCGATAGAACTCTTCTCTGTCACTATTGCTTTAGATCCTCGAAATTCTTTTGATCATTTAACGAGGATGATATTTACAAGCTTGCAGAGAAGTTTTATCCTTGTGATTTTTCACAACAAGAGCTTCATTCTTTAAGGTTTGAGTTGAGACATTACGAGTATGATGTGATTCGTGATCCTTGATTTCAAGTGTCTTCACTTTCTGAATTATGCAAGATTTTGGTTGCAAGTAGAAGGTCAGAGAATTACATTATTCTCACTAGATTGATTCGTTTTGTACTGACACTATCGATATCTACGGCGACTACTGAATGAGCTTTTTGGGCAGTGAAACATGTGAAAACAGCAATTTGTAACAGAATGGAGGATGAGTTTCTTGCTAATTGTATGAGACTTTATATTGAATGAGAATTTGCCGAGAAAATAGATGTAGATTCTATTATAGATAGTTTTACGCACTTAAAGCTCGACGGACACAACTTCAATAGATAATGCAGTAATGAAATTTTATTTTATATAC